>JAJOZX010004361.1:7500-250000 GCA_023014485.1 Bathynomus jamesi
ATGTAACTTTTCCATTGACAGCGCTTCAAAATGCGTTGGACAGACGATTCTGAAATTCCTACCTCACGACTCGCTTGCCGCACAGATTTTCTTGGACTTTGGTGATACGTTTCCAGTACTCTTTCTTGCTTTGTGGGGCTTGTCGATGTCCGTGGTCTTCCGGAACGCTTCTTGTGGACATTCTGAACAGTTCCATCGGCTTCAAACGTATCTCTAATTCGAGTGATGGTAAGTCGCGTTGGTGGATCTGTTTGAAACTCCCTCCTAAACTGTCTTTGCACTTCAACTGCGTTTTCACACTTCCAGTAGCATTTTAGAATGAATTTCCTTTGTTCAAAGCTTAGTCTGACTGCCATTATTAATTATAATGGGTTTAACTTGGAAAGAAAGAAACATCAATTGAGCTATCAGCTGTTAAAGTGTGTATACATTTTTTTGGGACGCCCTGTATATATATATATATACAGGGTGGGCGGAAAGTAACTCCTTAATTTAAATTACATATAAATTATGTATAAATTGTGATTGTATTGTTATATTGTTATGGTGTGTTCTCTAAAGTGGTACAATTGTAACGGTAATCTTTTTTTCTCTAAAGTGTTCTCTTTGTGTTCTCTAAAGTGGTACAATTGTAACGTTCATTTTTTTTTTTCATTTCAGATTGAAGGGTAACATGGCTGAGCGTTTAACACTGCAGGAGCGTGCCCAGTTGGCGGCACGGTACGAAGTTTGGCAATCTGTCGTTCGAGTTCAAAGATGGTGGCGGGCCATTCACGGACCATGTGCCCAAGTGGACCCGAAAACAATCAAGAACTGCCACTCGAAGCTCATGACCACGGGGTCTGTGGCAGATGTTCGAAGATGTGGTCGCCCTTCGACATCCAGGGCCCAGGAGACGGTGCAGGCAGTTCAGGAAATGTTCGCACGGAGTCCACGAAAGTCAACTCGCCAGGCAGCTCGGGAAAGTGGACTCTCCCGCTACTCAGTGCGAACTGTGCTGAAGAAGGAGCTGAACTGGCGTGCGTGGAAGCCGCATTACTGCCAATCTCTCTCGGACGAGGACTGCGACATTCGCATGGAGTTCGGGGAAATCATGCTGGCTTGGCATGAAGACTGGCCCCATCTCTTCCGCAACATCCTCTGGAGCGACGAGGCGGTGTTCCACGTCGGAGGCTTTGTCAACCGCCACAATTGCCACTACTGGGCAGGAGAGGATCCCATGGTTACCGCTGAAAACGGCAGAATCGGTTCAGTGTAACGGTGTGGTGTGGTATGACCTCAGATCAGGTTGTGGGCCCGTTCCTTCTGCGCAACACCATGAATGCTGAGCGGTACCTTGCTATGCTATGTTGCGAAACGAGGTCTGGCCGGTTGTCAGCACATGGGAGAACATCGACGATCTGATATTTATGCAAGATGGCGCCCCTCCGCACTTCGCTCTTGTTGTCCGTGAGTGGCTGGATGCCCACTTCCCTGGGCGTTGGATGGGTCGTCGTGGTCCACATCAATGGCCAGCCAGGAGCCCCGACTTGACACCGTGCGACTTCTTTCTTTGGGGGTGGGTAAAGGAAGAAGTCTACCGCACCAAACCGAGGACATTGGAAGAACTGGAGGACCGAATTCGGGAAGTCATGTCCTCCATCCCGCCGGAGTTCCTGCTAAAGTCAGTGGACGCCATTCCTGGGCGGCTCCAGAAGCTGGTGGAAAGAGTTGGAGCCCACATTGAATTTTAGAGAAAACCTACCATGTATGCCTACCTTTTCATATTATTTCTTCTGAAATAAACGGATAATATACGTATTTTTTTACCAATCCAAAATAGGGAGCTACTTTCCGCCCACCCTGTATATATATATATATATATATATATATATATATATATATATATATATATATATATATATATATACAGTTACACACAGTATATATATATATACACAGTATAATATATATATATATATATATATATATATATATATATATATATATATATATTATAATATATATATATATATATGTTAACCCCCCCCTTTATGGCCCTGAGTCGGTTCGGATTCGACGGGGGGGTTCTGGTTCGGAGGCAAGCAACGGATGTTTCTTCTTTATACTTTTCTATAATTCTTTCTGATTCTTTTCTCTCGCTTATTAATTCTTCTCTTTTTATAATTCTCTGATCTTTTCTCTTATACTAAAATTATCGACTTTTCTCTTTTATAACTTGTCGACTTGACTGACTGAGTTCCTGAAGAGAGTACGGCTCGAAGGAAAAATATAAAAACTTCTTTTACTGTGGTTTACTTCTTAAAAATTACAGTTAGTACTCTGAATTTACAAGGGTAGAGGTTCGACCTCTTTCGACCATGGCTCAGGCCGGAATCTAAAAATATTAAGAAGGCAAGGGGCCTCTGCCCCCTCCTAATGAGGTGCTAATCTGAAGTACAATGATGAAGTGCCTTAAATGAAGTACAACGATGAAGTGCTAATCAGAAGTGAAGTAATTTTACAAGTACAGTATAATATAGTCTAAATGTTTGGGGGAGACAATCAAAGGTTAAGTTTCCCCCCTTTTTAAACACATAATCAGATGTTTTTGAAAGATTTCAACTAAAAAAAATATAAATAAAAAAGAACAACAGTATCGCCGATTCTACATTTTTGACGGCAATATCATTTCGTAATAGCACATAAGCACAATTTTGAGTACATGACTGAGTACGTATTAATTTTGGTTCATTATAATTACGATTACAATTACCAATTAATTCACATTCACTTGTTGTTTAATTACACTTCCATTTTAAAGTACATTCTTACATGATAAATTAAATCATTACATTTAATTACAGTTTCACTGAAGTACATTACAAGTTATTATTAATTTAAAGTATTACAGTTAATTACAATTAAACAGTTACTATAACTTTTCGTTTTTACAGTGTTTCATATTAATAGACAATTAAGATGTTAGAAATATAATACAAAGTACATGGCACTTACGAGATAATTTATTTACGAAATAATATCTTATAATGTTATGAATTTGAAATCAGAGCGGACGGAGGCATCTGATCTTTGAGGCGCTCGAATTCTGCTGTGATGAGCGGAATTTCGATCTTACTAAGCATTCTTTTGAGTTCACCTCGGGAGGTCAATATAATTAAAAATAAAATGAAAAAAATAATACGAGAACGTTTTTTCGCGTTCCCGAACGAACTGCGAAAGTTTTGCATTTCATGATTGACACGAGTAAACATAGACTGATAAGTTGATAGGGCATAAGTAGACAATAGGTAGATGAATGAATAAGTAATAAAATTAATAAAGGATAGCGGTCGAGAAAGAACATGAATGTAAGAATGAGTATGGTTCAATAATAATGTTTATGCTACATAACATATAAATAATGACTTCTATAGAGTGTTTAGTCCTTAGGGAAATAAATGACGGGAAAATGTGACGTCATAGTTATTGAATTTTTACGTATAGTACAAATCATTGTTAGGAAGATTTACAAGAACGAATTAGAGACACAGTGGGAAACGTAAAGAGAATAAAGTTATTTTGTGACGTCATAGTGTATAAGTCATTATTAGAAAGATGAATTAGAAAAATACAGGAATGAATAAAGACGTACAAATCGAAATTCTATCCAAAACTCGCTTATGTGATTTTTGGTTTCTTATGTAAAAATGGACAATGAATTCATATAATGATGGTGTAGGAATTGTTCATTGTTCACTTTTTACATTACTCTCCCCTTTTAAAAATGATATTTATACAATAATTTAATAGGGTACCATTAATACAATACAAATGAGAAAATAACATCCTAACAGGGTACCATTAATACAATACAAATTTTATACAGAACGATTTCGCGTGGTCGAGTACAATGCAGAGTATCCAAATTTTTAAAATGACACTTGCTTACAAAATATAAAAAAATCAAAGATTAATACTTTAGTTTAGACAAACATTTAATAGGATTAATACATTAATTTAGAGAACAATTAAGCTAGACAAAGAATGATATTGTAAAATTTTTAGCAAAATTTTATTTATTTTTTTTTCTGTGGGGAAAATTACATTCATAATGACTAGGAAAAAGGGAAAAATATAAATCGTACAATCTATAAGCTAATTTTTATTGACTAGTGTAGGTAAAAATAGAATTACGTAATGGATGATGTATAGACCTGTGGTCAAATGTGTAGGGATTTGGAAGGTTTTTTTGAATTAACAAAGTTTAAAAATGATGTATAATAATTTAAGATGGGTTTAGGGTTATATATATATATATATATATATATACATTTACGTTAAGGAATAGATAAAACAACTTAATAAATGCATGAACGAGAATTTATATATAGTAAGCAAAAATTATTAAGATTATAACGATGATGTTTGCATACGAGTTTTTAATGCAAAAGTGACTGAAGGGACGGAACGTAAATGAATTCGAATATGTGTCAAAAGTAATAAAATTCAATTAGGATTATAGATTTTACATATTTAATCAGTTACACGTATAAGGTAATTAAAAAAAACGAACTTAGAGGACTTACAATTAATTGAAAGTACATCTCACGGTTTTAAAATTGAACAAAAGAAAAATAATAATACAAATTAAAAATATGAATCAATTATGCATTTTAATGAGCTAACATAATTTTTTTATAATATTCTTAAAAAATAAAAGTAAATCGAGCGATAGATGAGTTTCGACTAAGAATAAAAACGTTATTGAAATGGAAGGGAAGCATTTCGAACAATCTTTTCTTTTAATAATTTCAATTAAATTTTACATTAAAAATTATTTTTATATAAAAAAAAAAATTTAAAAAGGTTTAATAATTTTTGCAGGTTAAGTAGAAAAATCATACTCTGTCGTTGAATGTTGATAGAATTTTGAATTATTTGATATTTTAGTCTGAAAACTTGTTTGCATATAGACAAATACATCTGTTTTATTGCGTAGAAGTTTTATTAAAAATTAAATGACTGAAATTTAGGGTATGTGCGGTCATACGGGTAAATTTCCCGATCGTACAGAGCAGGATAAATTAGGTACATGATCGATTAATTGTTACGCTATTTCTGTCATCATATAATCAAAATAATTATAAAACTCGTTAAAAACTTTTGTAAAAACGGTTTTGTTACAATTAATGAATTACATAACTATATATTTATATACATAACAATGCATGAAAAGGGAAAGACAAATCAGTGAATTTCCGTCTTACAAACAAACAAAAAAGGTTAAACCAAAGACGCAAATCGGTCAATTTTGGTTGAATTTAATTCTCTTTTACAACAAAAAAAGGTTGAATTAAATTCTCTTGAACAACAAAAAAAGGTTGAATTCAATTGACTGCATTGAAATGAATGGGTATTTGAAACCAACAGAGATTGACTTAAAACAAAACTCTCTGACTTCAAATAAAACTCTAACTTTGAATAAAACTCTGACTTCGAATCTAACTCTGACTTCGAATCTAATTCTGAATTTCGAATCTAACTCTGACTTCGAATCTAACTCTGACTTCGAATCTAACTCTGACTTCGAATCTAATTCTGACTTCGAATCTAACTCTGACTTTGAATCTAACTCTGACTTTGAATCTAACTCTGATTCGAATATAACTGAAATCTCTGGGGCGGTTGTCCCTCTTAGATGCAACCTATTGACTTGAACTCTTATCAAGTATCTCTATAAATCTCTGGGGCGGTTGGCCGTCTTGGCGCAACCTTCTGACTTGACCTCTTATCAAGTATTCTGAAACTGAAAATGAAACTAAAAATGGAAAATGACTGCACTTGATCTTTATCAAGTGGAGACGATTAACCTCTGGGGTTTGGTTGACCCTCTTGGTGCAACCTTCTGACTTGAAAAATGACTTCAAAAAATGACTTCAAAAAATGACTTCAAAATTGCTTCAAGTATCTCTCTAAATCTATAAACTCTCTGTAAACTCTCTCTCTCTTAATTTGCAAGTCAATTCAATTCAGTAATTGAAAAAAATTTGCAAACAAAAAATAAAAAATGTAAACATCATTTCATTCTAATGTACGGGAAGGTACATAAAATAAAATTATTCTATACTGAATATAACAGTGAAAATAACTGAAATTCTCTCTGAAATTAATTCTCTCTGAAATTAATTCTCTGTGTTACAATTAACTCTCTGTGTTACAATTAACTCTCTGTGTTACAATTAACTCGCTTACAATTAACTCTCTTACAATAACTGTTTCACTAAAAAAAAGTGTATCACTGGTGTATGGAATGTTCACTGTGTTTCTTGTAAATTCTGACTTGATACTCATTATTAACTGTTAATAATAGTGACTTTTCAAGTGTTTATAAATTTCTTAAAAAAAACAACTCTTACTTAACAAGATTCCTACGGCGAAATCCTTAGAGACGTGTCCTGAAGACGTCTTGCTGGCTACTTGTTCCTGGATGAAAACTAGGCGTGAAGAACTTGGAGTCGTGACGCACCGGTTCAAGGGTGGATGTTACGAACTAGAAGTCGTGACACGCCGGTCAACTGGTTTTATCCTGAGGCAGGGTAATTTCTATCTTGGCCAAAGAGTGGCCTCTTCTTAAAATAATCTTCTTCTTAAAATAATCTTGTTATCCTGGTGCAGGGTAATTTCTATCTTGGCCAAAGAGTGGCCTCTTCTTAAAATAATCTTCTTAAAATAATCTTCTTAAAATCTTCTTTTTATCCTGATGCAGGGTAATTTCTATCTTGGCCAAGAGTGGCCACTTGTTAAACATCTTCTTGTTAAACATCTTCTTGTTAAACATCTTCTTGTTAAACATCTTCTTGTTAAACATCTTCTGGTTAAAATCTTCTTGTTAAACATCTTCTTGTTAAACATCTTCTTGTTAAAATCTTCTTGTTAAAATCTTCTTGTTAAACATCTTCTTGTTAAACATCTTCTGGTTAAACATCTTCTTAAAATCTGTTAAGATCCTGGTAAAGGGTCTCCTTATCCTGGCTGCAGCGAGGCTGCAGTCCAAAGAAGAGTCTCGAATGAAGTTCTCTGATGAAGTAGTGCCTTCAATGAAGTAGTGATCTGAAGTGCTACGATGAAGTGGTAAAGATGAGAAGTAATTTTACAAGTACAGAATAATATAGTCTAAATGTTTGGGGGAGACAATCGAAGGTTAAGTTTCCCCCCTTTTTAAACACATAATCAGATGTTTTTGAAAGATTTCAACTAAAAAAATATAAATAAAAAAGAACAACAGTATCGCCGATTCTACATTTTTGACGGCAATATCATTTCGTAATAGCACATAAGCACAATTTTGAGTACATGACTGAGTACGTATTAATTTTGGTTCATTATAATTACGATTACAATTACCAATTAATTCACATTCACTTGTTGTTTAATTACACTTCCATTTTAAAGTACATTCTTACATGATAAATTAAATCATTACATTTAATTACAGTTTCACTGAAGTACATTACAAGTTATTATTAATTTAAAGTATTACAGTTAATTACAATTAAACAGTTACTATAACTTTTCGTTTTTACAGTGTTTCATATTAATAGACAATTAAGATGTTAGAAATATAATACAAAGTACATGGCACTTACGAGATAATTTATTTACGAAATAATATCTTATAATGTTATGAATTTGAAATCAGAGCGGACGGAGGCATCTGATCTTTGAGGCGCTCGAATTCTGCTGTGATGAGCGGAATTTCGATCTTACTAAGCATTCTTTTGAGTTCACCTCGGGAGGTCAATATAATTAAAAATAAAAATGAAAAAAATAATACGAGAACGTTTTTTCGCGTTCCCGAACGAACTGCGAAAGTTTTGCATTTCATGATTGACACGAGTAAACATAGACTGATAAGTTGATAGGGCATAAGTAGACAATAGGTAGATGAATGAATAAGTAATAAAATTAATAAAGGATAGCGGTCGAGAAAGAACATGAATGTAAGAATGAGTATGGTTCAATAATAATGTTTATGCTACATAACATATAAATAATGACTTCTATAGAGTGTTTAGTCCTTAGGGAAATAAATGACGGGAAAATGTGACGTCATAGTTATTGAATTTTTACGTATAGTACAAATCATTGTTAGGAAGATTTACAAGAACGAATTAGAGACACAGAGTGGGAAACGTAAAGAGAATAAAGTTATTTTGTGACGTCATAGTGTATAAGTCATTATTAGAAAGATGAATTAGAAAAATACAGGAATGAATAAAGACGTACAAATCGAAATTCTATCCAAAACTCGCTTATGTGATTTTTGGTTTCTTATGTAAAAATGGACAATGAATTCATATAATGATGGTGTAGGAATTGTTCATTGTTCACTTTTTACATTACTCTCCCCTTTTAAAAATGATATTTATACAATAATTTAATAGGGTAACATTAATACAATACAAATGAGAAAATAACATCCTAACAGGGTACCATTAATACAATACAAATTTTATACAGAACGATTTCGCGTGGTCGAGTACAATGCAGAGTATCCAAATTTTTAAAATGACACTTGCTTACAAATATAAAAAAATCAAAGATTAATACTTTAGTTTAGACAAACATTTAATAGGATTAATACATTAATTTAGAGAACAATTAAGCTAGACAAAGAATGATATTGTAAAATTTTTAGCAAAATTTTATTTTATTTTTTTTTCTGTGGGGAAAATTACATTCATAATGACTAGGAAAAAGGGAAAAATATAAATCGTACAATCTATAAGCTAATTTTTATTGACTAGTGTAGGTAAAAATAGAATTACGTAATGGATGATGTATAGACCTGTGGTCAAATGTGTAGGGATTTGGAAGGTTTTTTTGAATTAACAAAGTTTAAAAATGATGTATAATAATTTAAGATGGGTTTAGGGTTATATATATATATATATATATATATATATATAGTTTAAAGGAATAGATAAAACAACTTAATAAATGCATGAACGAGAATTTATATATAGTAAGCAAAAATTATTAAGATTATAACGATGATGTTTGCATACGAGTTTTTAATGCAAAAGTGACTGAAGGGACGAACGTAAATGAATTCGAATATGTGTCAAAAGTAATAAAATTCAATTAGGATTATAGATTTTACATATTTAATCAGTTACACGTATAAGGTAATTAAAAAAAACGAACTTAGAGGACTTACAATTAATTGAAAGTACATCTCACGGTTTTAAAATTGAACAAAAGAAAAATAATAATACAAATTAAAAATATGAATCAATTATGCATTTTAATGAGCTAACATAATTTTTTTATAATATTCTTAAAAAATAAAAGTAAATCGAGCGATAGATGAGTTTCGACTAAGAATAAAAACGTTATTGAAATGGAAGGGAAGCATTTCGAACAATCTTTTCTTTTAATAATTTCAATTAAATTTTACATTAAAAATTATTTTTATATAATAAAAAAAAAAATTTAAAAAGGTTTAATAATTTTTGCAGGTTAAGTAGAAAAATCATACTCTGTCGTTGAATGTTGATAGAATTTTGAATTATTTGATATTTTAGTCTGAAAACTTGTTTGCATATAGACAAATACATCTGTTTTATTGCGTAGAAGTTTTATTAAAAATTAAATGACTGAAATTTAGGGTATGTGCGGTCATACGGGTAAATTTCCCGATCGTACAGAGCAGGATAAATTAGGTACATGATCGATTAATTGTTACGCTATTTCTGTCATCATATAATCAAAATAATTATAAAACTCGTTAAAAACTTTTGTAAAAACGGTTTTGTTACAATTAATGAATTACATAACTATATATTTATATACATAACAATGCATGAAAAGGGAAAGACAAATCAGTGAATTTCCGTCTTACAAACAAACAAAAAAGGTTAAACCAAAGACGCAAATCGGTCAATTTTGGTTGAATTTAATTCTCTTTTACAACAAAAAAAGGTTGAATTAAATTCTCTTGAACAACAAAAAAAGGTTGAATTCAATTGACTGCATTGAAATGAATGGGTATTTGAAACCAACAGAGATTGACTTAAAACAAAACTCTCTGACTTCAAATAAAACTCTAACTTTGAATAAAACTCTGACTTCGAATCTAACTCTGACTTCGAATCTAATTCTGAATTTCGAATCTAACTCTGACTTCGAATCTAACTCTGACTTCGAATCTAACTCTGACTTCGAATCTAATTCTGACTTCGAATCTAACTCTGACTTTGAATCTAACTCTGACTTTGAATCTAACTCTGACTTCGAATATAACTGAAATCTCTGGGGCGGTTGTCCCTCTTAGATGCAACCTATTGACTTGAACTCTTATCAAGTATCTCTATAAATCTCTGGGGCGGTTGGCCGTCTTGGCGCAACCTTCTGACTTGACCTCTTATCAAGTATTCTGAAACTGAAAATGAAACTAAAAATGGAAAATGACTGCACTTGATCTTTATCAAGTGGAGACGATTAACCTCTGGGGTTTGGTTGACCCTCTTGGTGCAACCTTCTGACTTGAAAAATGACTTCAAAAAATGACTTCAAAATTGCTTCAAGTATCTCTCTAAATCTATAAACTCTCTGTAAACTCTCTCTCTCTTAATTTGCAAGTCAATTCAATTCAGTAATTGAAAAAAATTTGCAAACAAAAAATAAAAAATGTAAACATCATTTCATTCTAATGTACGGGAAGGTACATAAAATAAAATTATTCTATACTGAATATAACAGTGAAAATAACTGAAATTCTCTCTCTGAAATTAATTCTCTCTGAAATTAATTCTCTGTGTTACAATTAACTCTCTGTGTTACAATTAACTCTCTGTGTTACAATTAACTCGCTTACAATTAACTCTCTTACAATAACTGTTTCACTAAAAAAAAGTGTATCACTGGTGTATGGAATGTTCACTGTGTTTCTTGTAAATTCTGACTTGATACTCATTATTAACTGTTAATAATAGTGACTTTTCAAGTGTTTATAAATTTCTTAAAAAAACAACTCTTACTTAACAAGATTCCTACGGCGAAATCCTTAGAGACGTGTCCTGAAGACGTCTTGCTGGCTACTTGTTCCTGGATGAAAACTAGGCGTGAAGAACTTGGAGTCGTGACGCACCGGTTCAAGGGTGGATGTTACGAACTAGAAGTCGTGACACGCCGGTCAACTGGTTTTATCCTGAGGCAGGGTAATTTCTATCTTGGCCAAAGAGTGGCCTCTTCTTAAAATAATCTTCTTCTTAAAATAATCTTGTTATCCTGGTGCAGGGTAATTTCTATCTTGGCCAAAGAGTGGCCTCTTCTTAAAATAATCTTCTTAAAATAATCTTCTTAAAATCTTCTTATTATCCTGATGCAGGGTAATTTCTATCTTGGCCAAGAGTGGCCACTTGTTAAACATCTTCTTGTTAAACATCTTCTTGTTAAACATCTTCTTGTTAAACATCTTCTTGTTAAACATCTTCTGGTTAAAATCTTCTTGTTAAACATCTTCTTGTTAAACATCTTCTTGTTAAAATCTTCTTGTTAAAATCTTCTTGTTAAACATCTTCTTGTTAAACATCTTCTGGTTAAACATCTTCTTAAATCTGTTAAGATCCTGGTAAAGGGTCTCCTTATCCTGGCTGCAGCGAGGCTGCAGTCCAAAGAAGAGTCTCGAATGAAGTTCTCTGATGAAGTAGTGCCTTCAATGAAGTAGTGATCTGAAGTGCTACGATGAAGTGGTAAAGATGAGAAGTAATTTTACAAGTACAGAATAATATAGTCTAAATGTTTGGGGGAGACAATCGAAGGTTAAGTTTCCCCCTTTTAAACACATAATCAGATGTTTTTGAAAGATTTCAACTAAAAAAAATATAAATAAAAAAGAACAACAGTATCGCCGATTCTACATTTTTGACGGCAATATCATTTCGTAATAGCACATAAGCACAATTTTGAGTACATGACTGAGTACGTATTAATTTTGGTTCATTATAATTACGATTACAATTACCAATTAATTCACATTCACTTGTTGTTTAATTACACTTCCATTTTAAAGTACATTCTTACATGATAAATTAAATCATTACATTTAATTACAGTTTCACTGAAGTACATTACAAGTTATTATTAATTTAAAGTATTACAGTTAATTACAATTAAACAGTTACTATAACTTTTCGTTTTTACAGTGTTTCATATTAATAGACAATTAAGATGTTAAATATAATACAAAGTACATGGCACTTACGAGATAATTTATTTACGAAATAATATCTTATAATGTTATGAATTTGAAATCAGAGCGGACGGAGGCATCTGATCTTTGAGGCGCTCGAATTCTGCTGTGATGAGCGGAATTTCGATCTTACTAAGCATTCTTTTGAGTTCACCTCGGGAGGTCAATATAATTAAAATAAAAATGAAAAAAATAATACGAGAACGTTTTTTCGCGTTCCCGAACGAACTGCGAAAGTTTTGCATTTCATGATTGACACGAGTAAACATAGACTGATAAGTTGATAGGGCATAAGTAGACAATAGGTAGATGAATGAATAAGTAATAAAATTAATAAAGGATAGCGGTCGAGAAAGAACATGAATGTAAGAATGAGTATGGTTCAATAATAATGTTTATGCTACATAACATATAAATAATGACTTCTATAGAGTGTTTAGTCCTTAGGGAAATAAATGACGGGAAAATGTGACGTCATAGTTATTGAATTTTTACGTATAGTACAAATCATTGTTAGGAAGATTTACAAGAACGAATTAGAGACACAGAGTGGGAAACGTAAAGAATAAAGTTATTTTGTGACGTCATAGTGTATAAGTCATTATTAGAAAGATGAATTAGAAAAATACAGGAATGAATAAAGACGTACAAATCGAAATTCTATCCAAACTCGCTTATGTGATTTTTTGGTTTCTTATGTAAAAATGGACAATGAATTCATATAATGATGGTGTAGGAATTGTTCATTGTTCACTTTTTACATTACTCTCCCCTTTTAAAAATGATATTTATACAATAATTTAATAGGGTAACCATTAATACAATACAAATGAGAAAATAACATCCTAACAGGGTACCATTAATACAATACAAATTTTATACAGAACGATTTCGCGTGGTCGAGTACAATGCAGAGTATCCAAATTTTTAAAATGACACTTGCTTACAAAATATAAAAAAATCAAAGATTAATACTTTAGTTTAGACAAACATTTATAGGATTAATACATTAATTTAGAGAACATTAAGCTAGACAAAGAATGATATTGTAAAATTTTTAGCAAAATTTTATTTATTTTTTTTTCTGTGGGGAAAATTACATTCATAATGACTAGGAAAAAGGGAAAAATATAAATCGTACAATCTAAAGCTAATTTTTATTGACTAGTGTAGGTAAAAATAGAATTACGTAATGGATGATGTATAGACCTGTGGTCAAATGTGTAGGGATTTGGAAGGTTTTTTTGAATTAACAAAGTTTAAAAATGATGTATATAATTTAAGATGGGTTTAGGGTTATATATATATATTATATATATATATACATTTACGTTAAGGAATAGATAAAACAACTTAATAAATGCATGAACGAGAATTTATATATAGTAAGCAAAAATTATTAAGATTATAACGATGATGTTTGCATACGAGTTTTTAATGCAAAAGTGACTGAAGGGACGAACGTAAATGAATTCGAATATGTGTCAAAAGTAATAAAATTCAATTAGGATTATAGATTTTACATATTTAATCAGTTACACGTATAAGGTAATTAAAAAAAACGAACTTAGAGGACTTACAATTAATTGAAAGTACATCTCACGGTTTTAAAATTGAACAAAAGAAAAATAATAATACAAATTAAAAATATGAATCAATTATGCATTTTAATGAGCTAACATAATTTTTTTATAATTTCTTAAAAAATAAAAGTAAATCGAGCGATAGATGAGTTTCGACTAAGAATAAAAACGTTATTGAAATGGAAGGGAAGCATTTCGAACAATCTTTTCTTTTAATAATTTCAATTAAATTTTACATTAAAAATTATTTTTATATAATAAAAAAAAAATTTAAAAAGGTTTAATAATTTTTGCAGGTTAAGTAGAAAAATCATACTCTGTCGTTGAATGTTGATAGAATTTTGAATTATTTGATATTTTAGTCTGAAAACTTGTTTGCATATAGACAAATACATCTGTTTTATTGCGTAGAAGTTTTATTAAAAATTAAATGACTGAAATTTAGGGTATGTGCGGTCATACGGGTAAATTTCCGATCGTACAGAGCAGGATAAATTAGGTACATGATCGATTAATTGTTACGCTATTTCTGTCATCATATAATCAAAATAATTATAAAACTCGTTAAAAACTTTTGTAAAAACGGTTTTGTTACAATTAATGAATTACATAACTATATATTTATATACATAACAATGCATGAAAAGGGAAAGACAAATCAGTGAATTTCCGTCTTACAAACAACAAAAAAGGTTAAACCAAAGACGCAAATCGGTCAATTTGGTTGAATTTAATTCTCTTTTACAACAAAAAAGGTTGAATTAAATTCTCTTGAACAACAAAAAAAGGTTGAATTCAATTGACTGCATTGAAATGAATGGGTATTTGAAACCAACAGAGATTGACTTAAAACAAAACTCTCTGACTTCAAATAAAACTCTAACTTTGAATAAAACTCTGACTTCGAATCTAACTCTGACTTCGAATCTAATTCTGAATTTCGAATCTAACTCTGACTTCGAATCTAACTCTGACTTCGAATCTAACCTGACTTCGAATCTAATTCTGACTTCAAATCTAACTCTGACTTTGAATCTAACTCTGACTTTGAATCTAACTCTGACTTCGAATATAACTGAAATCTCTGGGCGGTTGTCCCTCTTAGATGCAACCTATTGACTTGACTCTTATCAAGTATCTCTATAAATCTCTGGGGCGGTTGGCCGTCTTGGCGCAACCTTCTGACTTGACCTCTTATCAAGTATTCTGAAACTGAAAATGAAACTAAAAATGGAAAATGACTGCACTTGATCTTTATCAAGTGGAGACGATTAACCTCTGGGGTTTGGTTGACCCTCTTGGTGCAACCTTCTGACTTGAAAAATGACTTCAAAAAATGACTTCAAAATTGCTTCAAGTATCTCTCTAAATCTATAAACTCTCTGTAAACTCTCTCTCTCTTAATTTGCAAGTCAATTCAATTCAGTAATTGAAAAAAATTTGCAAACAAAAATAAAAAATGTAAACATCATTTCATTCTAATGTACGGGAAGGTACATAAAATAAAATTATTCTATACTGAATATAACAGTGAAAATAACTGAAATTCTCTCTCTGAAATTAATTCTCTCTGAAATTAATTCTCTGTGTTACAATTAACTCTCTGTGTTACAATTAACTCTCTGTGTTACAATTAACTCGCTTACAATTAACTCTCTTACAATAACTGTTTCACTAAAAAAAGTGTATCACTGGTGTATGGAATGTTCACTGTGTTTCTTGTAAATTCTGACTTGATACTCATTATTAACTGTTAATAATAGTGACTTTTCAAGTGTTTATAAATTTCTTAAAAAAAAACAACTCTTACTTAACAAGATTCCTACGGCGAAATCCTTAGAGACGTGTCCTGAAGACGTCTTGCTGGCTACTTGTTCCTGGATGAAAACTAGGCGTGAAGAACTTGGAGTCGTGACGCACCGGTTCAAGGGTGGATGTTACGAACTAGAAGTCGTGACACGCCGGTCAACTGGTTTTATCCTGAGGCAGGGTAATTTCTATCTTGGCCAAAGAGTGGCCTCTTCTTAAAATAATCTTCTTCTTAAAATAATCTTGTTATCCTGGTGCAGGGTAATTTCTATCTTGGCCAAAGAGTGGCCTCTTCTTAAAATAATCTTCTTAAAATAATCTTCTTAAAATCTTCTTTTTATCCTGATGCAGGGTAATTTCTATCTTGGCCAAGAGTGGCCACTTGTTAAACATCTTCTTGTTAAACATCTTCTTGTTAAACATCTTCTTGTTAAACATCTTCTGGTTAAAATTCTTGTTAAACATCTTCTTGTTAAACTCTTCTTGTTAAAATCTTCTTGTTAAAATCTTCTTGTTAAACATCTTCTTGTTAAACATCTTCTGGTTAAACATCTTCTTAAAATCTGTTAGATCCTGGTAAAGGGTCTCCTTATCCTGGCTGCAGCGAGGCTGCAGTCCAAAGAAGAGTCTCGAATGAAGTTCTCTGATGAAGTAGTGCCTTCAATGAAGTAGTGATCTGAAGTGCTACGATGAAGTGGTAAAGATGAGAAGTAATTTTACAAGTACAGAATAATATAGTCTAAATGTTTGGGGGAGACAATCGAAGGTTAAGTTTCCCCCCTTTTTAAACACATAATCAGATGTTTTTGAAAGATTTCAACTAAAAAAAATATAAATAAAAAAGAACAACAGTATCGCCGATTCTACATTTTTGACGGCAATATCATTTCGTAATAGCACATAAGCACAATTTTGAGTACATGACTGAGTACGTATTAATTTTGGTTCATTATATATTACGATTACAATTACCAATTAATTCACATTCACTTGTTGTTTAATTACACTTCCATTTTAAAGTACATTCTTACATGATAAATTAAATCATTACATTTAATTACAGTTTCACTGAAGTACATTACAAGTTATTATTAATTTAAAGTATTACAGTTAATTACAATTAAACAGTTACTATAACTTTTCGTTTTTACAGTGTTTCATATTAATAGACAATTAAGATGTTAGAAATATAATACAAAGTACATGGCACTTACGAGATAATTTATTTACGAAATAATATCTTATAATGTTATGAATTTGAAATCAGAGCGGACGGAGGCATCTGATCTTTGAGGCGCTCGAATTCTGCTGTGATGAGCGGAATTTCGATCTTACTAAGCATTCTTTTGAGTTCACCTCGGGAGGTCAATATAATTAAAAATAAAAATGAAAAAATAATACGAGAACGTTTTTTCGCGTTCCCGAACGAACTGCGAAAGTTTTGCATTTCATGATTGACACGAGTAAACATAGACTGATAAGTTGATAGGGCATAAGTAGACAATAGGTAGATGAATGAATAAGTAATAAAATTAATAAAGGATAGCGGTCGAGAAAGAACATGAATGTAAGAATGAGTATGGTTCAATAATAATGTTTATGCTACATAACATATAAATAATGACTTCTATAGAGTGTTTAGTCCTTAGGGAAATAAATGACGGGAAAATGTGACGTCATAGTTATTGAATTTTTACGTATAGTACAAATCATTGTTAGGAAGATTTACAAGAACGAATTAGAGACACAGAGTGGGAAACGTAAAGAGAATAAAGTTATTTTGTGACGTCATAGTGTATAAGTCATTATTAGAAAGATGAATTAGAAAAATACAGGAATGAATAAAGACGTACAAATCGAAATTCTATCCAAACTCGCTTATGTTTTTTGGTTTCTTATGTAAAAATGGACAATGAATTCATATAATGATGGTGTAGGAATTGTTCATTGTTCACTTTTTACATTACTCTCCCCTTTTAAAAATGATATTTATACAATAATTTAATAGGGTACCATTAATACAATACAAATGAGAAAATAACATCCTAACAGGGTACCATTAATACAATACAAATTTTATACAGAACGATTTCGCGTGGTCGAGTACAATGCAGAGTATCCAAATTTTTAAAATGACACTTGCTTACAAAATAAAAAAAATCAAAGATTAATACTTTAGTTTAGACAAACATTTAATAGGATTAATACATTAATTTAGAGAACAATTAAGCTAGACAAAGAATGATATTGTAAAATTTTTAGCAAAATTTTATTTTATTTTTTTTTCTGTGGGGAAAATTACATTCATAATGACTAGGAAAAAGGGAAAAATATAAATCGTACAATCTATAAGCTAATTTTTATTGACTAGTGTAGGTAAAAATAGAATTACGTAATGGATGATGTATAGACCTGTGGTCAAATGTGTAGGGATTTGGAAGGTTTTTTTGAATTAACAAAGTTTAAAAATGATGTATAATAATTTAAGATGGGTTTAGGGTTATATATATATATATATATATATATATATATATATATATATATATATATATACATTTACGTTAAGGAATAGATAAAACAACTTAATAAATGCATGAACGAGAATTTATATATAGTAAGCAAAAATTATTAAGATTATAACGATGATGTTTGCATACGAGTTTTTAATGCAAAAGTGACTGAAGGGACCGAACGTAAATGAATTCGAATATGTGTCAAAAGTAATAAAATTCAATTAGGATTATAGATTTTACATATTTAATCAGTTACACGTATAAGGTAATTAAAAAAAACGAACTTAGAGGACTTACAATTAATTGAAAGTACATCTCACGGTTTTAAAATTGAACAAAAGAAAAATAATAATACAAATTAAAAATATGAATCAATTATGCATTTTAATGAGCTAACATAATTTTTTTATAATATTCTTAAAAAATAAAAGTAAATCGAGCGATAGATGAGTTTCGACTAAGAATAAAAACGTTATTGAAATGGAAGGGAAGCATTTCGAACAATCTTTTCTTTTAATAATTTCAATTAAATTTTACATTAAAAATTATTTTTATATAATAAAAAAAAAAATTTAAAAAGGTTTAATAATTTTTGCAGGTTAAGTAGAAAAATCATACTCTGTCGTTGAATGTTGATAGAATTTTGAATTATTTGATTTTAGTCTGAAAACTTGTTTGCATATAGACAAATACATCTGTTTTATTGCGTAGAAGTTTTATTAAAAATTAAATGACTGAAATTTTAGGGTATGTGCGGTCATACGGTAAATTTCCCGATCGTACAGAGCAGGATAAATTAGGTACATGATCGATTAATTGTTACGCTATTTCTGTCATCATATAATCAAAATAATTATAAAACTCGTTAAAAACTTTTGTAAAAAACGGTTTTGTTACAATTAATGAATTACATAACTATATATTTATATACATAACAATGCATGAAAAGGGAAAGACAAATCAGTGAATTTCCGTCTTACAAACAAACAAAAAAGGTTAAACCAAAGACGCAAATCGGTCAATTTTGGTTGAATTTAATTCTCTTTTACAACAAAAAAAGGTTGAATTAAATTCTCTTGAACAACAAAAAAAGGTTGAATTCAATTGACTGCATTGAAATGAATGGGTATTTGAAACCAACAGAGATTGACTTAAAACAAAACTCTCTGACTTCAAATAAAACTCTAACTTTGAATAAAACCTGACTTCGAATCTAACTCTGACTTCGAATCTAATTCTGAATTTCGAATCTAACTCTGACTTCGAATCTAACTCTGACTTCGAATCTAACTTGACTTCGAATCTAATGACTTCGAATCTAACTCTGACTTTGAATCTAACTCTGACTTTGAATCTAACTCTGACTTCGAATATAACTGAAATCTCTGGGGCGGTTGTCCCTCTTAGATGCAACCTATTGACTTGAACTCTTATCAAGTATCTCTATAAATCTTTCTGGGGCGGTTTGGCCGTCTTGGCGCAACCTTCTGACTTGACCTCTTATCAAGTATTCTGAAACTGAAAATGAAACTAAAAATGGAAAATGACTGCACTTGATCTTTTATCAAGTGGAGACGATTAACCTCTGGGGTTTGGTTGACCCTCTTGGTGCAACCTTCTGACTTGAAAAATGACTTCAAAAAATGACTTCAAAAAATGACTTCAAAATTGCTTCAAGTATGTCTCCTAAATCTATAACTCTCTGTAAACTCTCTCTCTCTTAATTTGCAAGTCAATTCAATTCAGTAATTGAAAAAAATTTGCAAACAAAAAATAAAAAATGTAAACATCATTTCATTCTAATGTACGGGAAGGTACATAAAATAAAATTTTCTATACTGAATATAACAGTGAAAATAACTGAAATTCTCTCTCTGAAATTAATTCTCTCTGAAATTAATTCTCTGTGTTACAATTAACTCCTGTGTTACAATTAACTCTCTGTGTTACAATTAACTCGCTTACAATTAACTCTCTTACAATAACTGTTTCACTAAAAAAAAGTGTATCACTGGTGTATGGAATGTTCACTGTGTTTCTTGTAAATTCTGACTTGATACTCATTATTAACTGTTAATAATAGTGACTTTCAAGTGTTTATAAATTTCTTAAAAAAAACAACTCTTACTTAACAAGATTCCTACGGCGAAATCCTTAGAGACGTGTCCTGAAGACGTCTTGCTGGCTACTTGTTCCTGGATGAAAACTAGGCGTGAAGAACTTGGAGTCGTGACGCACGGTTCAAGGGTGGATGTTACGAACTAGAAGTCGTGACACGCCGGTCAACTGGTTTTATCCTGAGGCAGGGTAATTTCTATCTTGGCCAAAGAGTGGCCTCTTCTTAAAATAATCTTCTTCTTAAAATAATCTTGTTATCCTGGTGCAGGGTAATTTCTATCTTGGCCAAAGAGTGGCCTCTTCTTAAAATAATCTTCTTAAAATAATCTTCTTAAAATCTTCTTTTATCCTGATGCAGGGTAATTTCTATCTTGGCCAAGAGTGGCCACTTGTTAAACATCTTCTTGTTAAACATCTTCTTGTTAAACATCTTCTTGTTAAACATCTTCTTGTTAAACATCTTCTGGTTAAAATCTTCTTGTTAAACATCTTCTTGTTAAACATCTTCTTGTTAAAATCTTCTTGTTAAAATCTTCTTGTTAAACATCTTCTTGTTAAACATCTTCTGGTTAAACATCTTCTTAAAATCTGTTAAGATCCTGGTAAAGGGTCTCCTTATCCTGGCTGCAGCGAGGCTGCAGTCCAAAGAAGAGTCTCGAATGAAGTTCTCTGATGAAGTAGTGCCTTCAATGAAGTAGTGATCTGAAGTGCTACGATGAAGTGGTAAAGATGAGAAGTAATTTTACAAGTACAGAATAATATAGTCTAAATGTTTGGGGGAGACAATCGAAGGTTAAGTTTCCCCCCTTTTTAAACACATAATCAGATGTTTTTGAAAGATTTCAACTAAAAAAATATAAATAAAAAAGAACAACAGTATCGCCGATTCTACATTTTTGACGGCAATATCATTTCGTAATAGCACATAAGCACAATTTTGAGTACATGACTGAGTACGTATTAATTTTGGTTCATTATAATTACGATTACAATTACCAATTAATTCACATTCACTTGTGTTTAATTACACTTCCATTTTAAAGTACATTCTTACATGATAAATTAAATCATTACATTTAATTACAGTTTCACTGAAGTACATTACAAGTTATTATTAATTTAAAGTATTACAGTTAATTACAATTAAACAGTTACTATAACTTTTCGTTTTTACAGTGTTTCATATTAATAGACAATTAAGATGTTAGAAATATAATACAAAGTACATGGCACTTACGAGATAATTTATTTACGAAATAATATGTTATAATGTTATGAATTTGAAATCAGAGCGGACGGAGGCATCTGATCTTTGAGGCGCTCGAATTCTGCTGTGATGAGCGGAATTTCGATCTTACTAAGCATTCTTTTGAGTTCACCTCGGGAGGTCAATATAATTAAAAATAAAAATGAAAAAAAATAATACGAGAACGTTTTTTTCGCGTTCCCGAACGAACTGCGAAAGTTTTGCATTTCATGATTGACACGAGTAAACATAGACTGATAAGTTGATAGGGCATAAGTAGACAATAGGTAGATGAATGAATAAGTAATAAAATTAATAAAGGATAGCGGTCGAGAAAGAACATGAATGTAAGAATGAGTATGGTTCAATAATAATGTTTATGCTACATAACATATAAATAATGACTTCTATAGAGTGTTTAGTCCTTAGGGAAATAAATGACGGGAAAATGTGACGTCATAGTTATTGAATTTTTACGTATAGTACAAATCATTGTTAGGAAGATTTACAAGAACGAATTAGAGACACAGAGTGGGAAACGTAAAGAGAATAAAGTTATTTTGTGACGTCATAGTGTATAAGTCATTATTAGAAAGATGAATTAGAAAAATACAGGAATGAATAAAGACGTACAAATCGAAATTCTATCCAAAACTCGCTTATGTGATTTTTGGTTTCTTATGTAAAAATGGACAATGAATTCATATAATGATGGTGTAGGAATTGTTCATTGTTCACTTTTTACATTACTCTCCCCTTTTAAAAATGATATTTATACAATAATTTAATAGGGTACCATTAATACAATACAAATGAGAAAATAACATCCTAACAGGGTACCATTAATACAATACAAATTTTATACAGAACGATTTCGCGTGGTCGAGTACAATGCAGAGTATCCAAATTTTTAAAATGACACTTGCTTACAAAATATAAAAAAATCAAAGATTAATACTTTAGTTTAGACAAACATTTAATAGATTAATACATTAATTTAGAGAACAATTAAGCTAGACAAAGAATGATATTGTAAAATTTTTAGCAAAATTTTATTTTATTTTTTTTTCTGTGGGGAAAATTACATTCATAATGACTAGGAAAAAGGGAAAAATATAAATCGTACAATCTATAAGCTAATTTTTATTGACTAGTGTAGGTAAAAATAGAATTACGTAATGGATGATGTATAGACCTGTGGTCAAATGTGTAGGGATTTGGAAGGTTTTTTTGAATTAACAAAGTTTAAAAATGATGTATAATAATTTAAGATGGGTTTAGGGTTATATATATATATATATATATATATATATATATATATATATATATATATATATATACATTTACGTTAAGGAATAGAAAAACAACTTAATAAATGCATGAACGAGAATTTATATATAGTAAGCAAAAATTATTAAGATTATAACGATGATGTTTGCATACGAGTTTTTAATGCAAAAGTGACTGAAGGGACCGAACGTAAATGAATTCGAATATGTGTCAAAAGTAATAAAATTCAATTAGGATTATAGATTTTACATATTTAATCAGTTACACGTATAAGGTAATTAAAAAAAACGAACTTAGAGGACTTACAATTAATTGAAAGTACATCTCACGGTTTTAAAATTGAACAAAAGAAAAATAATAATACAAATTAAAATATGAATCAATTATGCATTTTAATGAGCTAACATAATTTTTTTATAATATTCTTAAAAAATAAAAGTAAATCGAGCGATAGATGAGTTTCGACTAAGAATAAAAACGTTATTGAAATGGAAGGGAAGCATTTCGAACAATCTTTTCTTTTAATAATTTCAATTAAATTTTACATTAAAAATTATTTTTATATAATAAAAAAAAAAATTTAAAAAGGTTTAATAATTTTTGCAGGTTAAGTAGAAAAATCACACTCTGTCGTTGAATGTTGATAGAATTTTGAATTATTTGATATTTTAGTCTGAAAACTTGTTTGCATATAGACAAATACATCTGTTTTATTGCGTAGAAGTTTTATTAAAATTAAATGACTGAAATTTAGGGTATGTGCGGTCATACGGGTAAATTTCCCGATCGTACAGAGCAGGATAAATTAGGTACATGATCGATTAATTGTTACGCTATTTCTGTCATCATATAATCAAAATAATTATAAAACTCGTTAAAAACTTTGTAAAAACGGTTTTGTTACAATTAATGAATTACATAACTATATATTTATATACATAACAATGCATGAAAAGGGAAAGACAAATCAGTGAATTTCCGTCTTACAAAAAACAAAAAAGGTTAAACCAAAGACGCAAATCGGTCAATTTTGGTTGAATTTAATTCTCTTTTACAACAAAAAAAGGTTGAATTAAATTCTCTTGAACAACAAAAAAGGTTGAATTCAATTGACTGCATTGAAATGAATGGGTATTTGAAACCAACAGAGATGACTTAAAACAAAACTCTCTGACTTCAAATAAAACTCTAACTTTGAATAAAACTCTGACTTCGAATCTAACTCTGACTTCGAATCTAATTCTGAATTTCGAATCTAACTCTGACTTGAATCTAACTCTGACTTTGAATCTAACTCTGACTTCGAATATAACTGAAATCTCTGGGGCGGTTGTCCCTCTTAGATGCAACCTATTGACTTGAACTCTTATCAAGTATCTCTATAAATCTCTGGGCGGTTGGCCGTCTTGGCGCAACCTTCTGACTTGACCTCTTATCAAGTATTCTGAAACTGAAAATGAAACTAAAAATGGAAAATGACTGCACTTGATCTTTATCAAGTGGAGACGATTAACCTCTGGGGTTTGGTTGACCCTCTTGGTGCAACCTTCTGACTTGAAAAATGACTTCAAAAAATGACTTCAAAAAATGACTTCAAAATTGCTTCAAGTATCTCTCTAAATCTATACACTCTCTGTAAACTCTCTCTCTCTTAATTTGCAAGTCAATTCAATTCAGTAATTGAAAAAAATTTGCAAACAAAAAATAAAAAATGTAAACATCATTTCATTCTAATGTACGGGAAGGTACATAAAATAAATTATTCTATACTGAATATAACAGTGAAAATAACTGAAATTCTCTCTCTGAAATTAATTCTCTCTGAAATTAATTCTCTGTGTTACAATTAACTCTCTGTGTTACAATTAACTCTCTGTGTTACAATTAACTCGCTTACAATTAACTCTCTTACAATAACTGTTTCACTAAAAAAAAGTGTATCACTGGTGTATGGAATGTTCACTGTGTTTCTTGTAAATTCTGACTTGATACTCATTATTAACTGTTAATAATAGTGACTTTTCAAGTGTTTATAAATTTCTTAAAAAAACAACTCTTACTTAACAAGATTCCTACGGCGAAATCCTTAGAGACGTGTCCTGAAGACGTCTTGCTGGCTACTTGTTCCTGGATGAAAACTAGGCGTGAAGAACTTGGAGTCGTGACGCACCGGTTCAAGGGTGGATGTTACGAACTAGAAGTCGTGACACGCCGGTCAACTGGTTTTATCCTGAGGCAGGGTAATTTCTATCTTGGCCAAAGAGTGGCCTCTTCTTAAAATAATCTTCTTCTTAAAATAATCTTGTTATCCTGGTGCAGGGTAATTTCTATCTTGGCCAAAGAGTGGCCTCTTCTTAAAATAATCTTCTTAAAATAATCTTCTTAAAATCTTCTTTTTATCCTGATGCAGGGTAATTTCTATCTTGGCCAAGAGTGGCCACTTGTTAAACATCTTCTTGTTAAACATCTTCTTGTTAAACATCTTCTTGTTAAACATCTTCTTGTTAAACATCTTCTGGTTAAAATCTTCTTGTTAAACATCTTCTTGTTAAACATCTTCTTGTAAAATCTTCTTGTTAAAATCTTCTTGTTAAACATCTTCTTGTTAAACATCTTCTGGTTAAACATCTTCTTAAAATCTGTTAAGATCCTGGTAAAGGGTCTCCTTATCCTGGCTGCAGCGAGGCTGCAGTCCAAAGAAGAGTCTCGAATGAAGTTCTCTGATGAAGTAGTGCCTTCAATGAAGTAGTGATCTGAAGTGCTACGATGAAGTGGTAAAGATGAGAAGTAATTTTACAAGTACAGAATAATATAGTCTAAATGTTTGGGGAGACAATCGAAGGTTAAGTTTCCCCCCTTTTTAAACACATAATCAGATGTTTTTGAAAGATTTCAACTAAAAAAAATATAAATAAAAAAGAACAACAGTATCGCCGATTCTACATTTTTGACGGCAATATCATTTCGTAATAGCACATAAGCACAATTTTGAGTACATGACTGAGTACGTATTAATTTGGTTCATTATAATTACGATTACAATTACCAATTAATTCACATTCACTTGTTGTTTAATTACACTTCCATTTTAAAGTACATTCTTACATGATAAATTAAATCATTACATTTAATTACAGTTTCACTGAAGTACATTACAAGTTATTATTAATTTAAAGTATTACAGTTAATTACAATTAAACAGTTACTATAACTTTTCGTTTTTACAGTGTTTCATATTAATAGACAATTAAGATGTTAGAAATATAATACAAAGTACATGGCACTTACGAGATAATTTATTTACGAAATAATATCTTATAATGTTATGAATTTGAAATCAGAGCGGACGGAGGCATCTGATCTTTGAGGCGCTCGAATTCTGCTGTGATGAGCGGAATTTCGATCTTACTAAGCATTCTTTTGAATTCACCTCGGGAGGTCAATATAATTAAAATAAAAATGAAAAAAATAATACGAGAACGTTTTTTCGCGTTCCCGAACGAACTGCGAAAGTTTTGCATTTCATGATTGACACGAGTAAACATAGACTGATAAGTTGATAGGGCATAAGTAGACAATAGGTAGATGAATGAATAAGTAATAAAATTAATAAAGGATAGCGGTCGAGAAAGAACATGAATGTAAGAATGAGTATGGTTCAATAATAATGTTTATGCTACATAACATATAAATAATGACTTCTATAGAGTGTTTAGTCCTTAGGGAAATAAATGACGGGAAAATGTGACGTCATAGTTATTGAATTTTTACGTATAGTACAAATCATTGTTAGGAAGATTTACAAGAACGAATTAGAGACACAGAGTGGGAAACGTAAAGAGAATAAAGTTATTTTGTGACGTCATAGTGTATAAGTCATTATTAGAAAGATGAATTAGAAAAATACAGGAATGAATAAAGACGTACAAATCGAAATTCTATCCAAAACTCGCTTATGTGATTTTTGGTTTCTTATGTAAAAATGGACAATGAATTCATATAATGATGGTGTAGGAATTGTTCATTGTTCACTTTTTACATTACTCTCCCCTTTTAAAAATGATATTTATACAATAATTTAATAGGGTACCATTAATACAATACAAATGAGAAAATAACATCCTAACAGGGTACCATTAATACAATACAAATTTTATACAGAACGATTTCGCGTGGTCGAGTACAATGCAGAGTATCCAAATTTTTAAAATGACACTTGCTTACAAAATATAAAAAAATCAAAGATTAATACTTTAGTTTAGACAAACATTTAATAGGATTAATACATTAATTTAGAGAACAATTAAGCTAGACAAAGAATGATATTGTAAAATTTTTAGCAAAATTTTATTTTTATTTTTTTTCTGTGGGGAAAATTACATTCATAATGACTAGGAAAAAGGGAAAAATATAAATCGTACAATCTAGAAGCTAATTTTTATTGACTAGTGTAGGTAAAAATAGAATTACGTAATGGATGATGTATAGACCTGTGGTCAAATGTGTAGGGATTTGGAAGGTTTTTTTGAATTAACAAAGTTTAAAAATGATGTATAATAATTTAAGATGGGTTTAGGGTTATATATATATATATATATATACATTTACGTTAAGGAATAGATAAAACAACTTAATAAATGCATGAACGAGAATTTATATATAGTAAGCAAAAATTATTAAGATTATAACGATGATGTTTGCATACGAGTTTTTAATGCAAAAGTGACTGAAGGGACGGAACGTAAATGAATTCGAATATGTGTCAAAAGTAATAAAATTCAATTAGGATTATAGATTTTACATATTTAATCAGTTACACGTATAAGGTAATTAAAAAAAACGAACTTAGAGGACTTACAATTAATTGAAAGTACATCTCACGGTTTTAAAATTGAACAAAAGAAAATAATAATGCAAATTAAAAATATGAATCAATTATGCATTTTAATGAGCTAACATAATTTTTTTATAATATTCTTAAAAAATAAAAGTAAATCGAGCGATAGATGAGTTTCGACTAAGAATAAAAACGTTATTGAAATGGAAGGGAAGCATTTCGAACAATCTTTTTTAATAATTTCAATTAAATTTTACATTAAAAATTATTTTTATATAATAAAAAAAAAAATTTAAAAAGGTTTAATAATTTTTGCAGGTTAAGTAGAAAAATCATACTCTGTCGTTGAATGTTGATAGAATTTTGAATTATTTGATATTTTAGTCTGAAAACTTGTTTGCATATAGACAAATACATCTGTTTTATTGCGTAGAAGTTTTATTAAAAATTAAATGACTGAAATTTAGGGTATGTGCGGTCATACGGGTAAATTTCCCGATCGTACAGAGCAGGATAAATTAGGTACATGATCGATTAATTGTTACGCTATTTCTGTCATCATATAATCAAAATAATTATAAAACTCGTTAAAAACTTTTGTAAAAACGGTTTTGTTACAATTAATGAATTACATAACTATATATTTATATACATAACAATGCATGAAAGGGAAAGACAAATCAGTGAATTTCCGTCTTACAAACAAACAAAAAAGGTTAAACCAAAGACGCAAATCGGTCAATTTTGGGTTGAATTTAATTCTCTTTTACAAAAAAAAGGTTGAATTAAATTCTCTTGAACAACAAAAAAAGGTTGAATTCAATTGACTGCATTGAAATGAATGGGTATTTGAAACCAACAGAGATTGACTTAAAACAAAACTCTCTGACTTCAAATAAAACTCTAACTTTGAATAAAACTCTGACTTCGAATCTAACTCTGACTTCGAATCTAATTCTGAATTTCGAATCTAACTCTGACTTCGAATCTAACTCTGACTTCGAATCTAACTTGACTTCGAATCTAATTCTGACTTCGAATCTAACTCTGACTTTGAATCTAACTCTGACTTTGAATCTAACTCTGACTTCGAATATAACTGAAATCTCTGGGGCGGTTGTCCCTCTTAGATGCAACCTATTGACTTGAACTCTTATCAAGTATCTCTATAAATCTCTGGGGCGGTTGGCCGTCTTGGCGCAACCTTCTGACTTGACCTCTTATCAAGTATTCTGAAACTGAAAATGAAACTAAAAATGGAAAATGACTGCACTTGATCTTTATCAAGTGGAGACGATTAACCTCTGGGGTTTGGTTGACCCTCTTGGTGCAACCTTCTGACTTGAAAAATGACTTCAAAAAATGACTTCAAAATTGCTTCAAGTATCTCTCTAAATCTATAAACTCTCTGTAAACTCTCTCTCTTAATTTGCAAGTCAATTCAATTCAGTAATTGAAAAAAATTTGCAAACAAAAAATAAAAAATGTAAACATCATTTCATTCTAATGTACGGGAAGGTACATAAAATAAAATTATTCTATACTGAATATAACAGTGAAAATAACTGAAATTCTCTCTCTGAAATTAATTCTCTCTGAAATTAATTCTCTGTGTTACAATTAACTCTCTGTGTTACAATTAACTCTCTGTGTTACAATTAACTCGCTTACAATTAACTCTCTTACAATAACTGTTTCACTAAAAAAAAGTGTATCACTGGTGTATGGAATGTTCACTGTGTTTCTTGTAAATTCTGACTTGATACTCATTATTAACTGTTAATAATAGTGACTTTTCAAGTGTTTATAAATTTCTTAAAAAAAACAACTCTTACTTAACAAGATTCCTACGGCGAAATCCTTAGAGACGTGTCCTGAAGACGTCTTGCTGGCTACTTGTTCCTGGATGAAAACTAGGCGTGAAGAACTTGGAGTCGTGACGCACCGGTTCAAGGGTGGATGTTACGAACTAGAAGTCGTGACACGCCGGTCAACTGGTTTTATCCTGAGGCAGGGTAATTTCTATCTTGGCCAAAGAGTGGCCTCTTCTTAAAATAATATCTCTTAAAATAATCTTGTTATCCTGGTGCAGGGTAATTTCTATCTTGGCCAAAGAGTGGCCTCTTCTTAAAATAATCTTCTTAAAATAATCTTCTTAAAATCTTCTTTTTATCCTGATGCAGGGTAATTTCTATCTTGGCCAAGAGGGCCACTTGTTAAACATCTTCTTGTTAAACTCTTCTTGTTAAAATTTCTTGTTAAAATCTTCTTGTTAAACATCTTCTTGTTAAACATCTTCTGGTTAAACATCTTAAAATCTGTTAAGATCCTGGTAAAGGGTCTCCTTATCCTGGCTGCAGCGAGGCTGCAGTCCAAAGAAGAGTCTCGAATGAAGTTCCTGATGAAGTAGTGCCTTCAATGAAGTAGTGATCTGAAGTGCTACGATGAAGTGGTAAAGATGAGAAGTTAATTTTACAAGTACAGAATAATATAGTCTAAATGTTTGGGGGAGACAATCGAAGGTTAAGTTTCCCCCCTTTTTAAACACATAATCAGATGTTTTTGAAAGATTCAACTAAAAAAAATATAAATAAAAAAGAACAACAGTATCGCCGATTCTACATTTTGACGGCAATATCATTCGTAATAGCACATAAGCACAATTTTGAGTACATGACTGAGTACGTATTAATTTTGGTTCATTATAATTACGATTACAATTACCAATAATTCACATTCACTTGTTGTTTAATTACACTTCCATTTTAAAGTACATTTCTTACATGATAAATTAAATCATTCATTTAATTACAGTTTCACTGAAGTACATTACAAGTTATTATTAATTTAAGTATTACAGTTAATTACAATTAAACAGTTACTATAACTTTTCGTTTTTACAGTGTTTCATATTAATAGACAATTAAGATGTTAGAAATATAATACAAAGTACATGGCACTTACGAGATAATTTATTTACGAAATAATATGTTATAATGTTATGAATTTGAAATCAGAGCGGACGGAGGCATCTGATCTTTGAGGCGCTCGAATTCTGCTGTGATGAGCGGAATTTCGATCTTACTAAGAATTCTTTTGAGTTCACCTCGGGAGGTCAATATATTAAAAATAAAAATGAAAAAAATAATACGAGAACGTTTTTTCGCGTTCCCGAACGAACTGCGAAAGTTTTGCATTTCATGATGACACGAGTAAACATAGACTGATAAGTTGATAGGGCATAAGTAGACAATAGGTAGATGAATGAATAAGTAATAAAATTAATAAAGGATAGCGGTCGAGAAAGAACATGAATGTAAGAATGAGTATGGTTCAAATAATGTTTATGCTACATAACATATAAATAATGACTTCTATAGAGTGTTTAGTCCTTAGGGAAATAAATGACGGGAAAATGTGACGTCATAGTTATTGAATTTTTACGTATAGTACAAATCATTGTTAGGAAGATTTACAAGAACGAATTAGAGACACAGAGTGGGAAACGTAAAGAGAATAAAGTTATTTTGTGACGTCATAGTGTATAAGTCATTATTAGAAAGATGAATTAGAAAAATACAGGAATGAATAAAAGACGTACAAATCGAAATTCTATCCAAAACTCGCTTATGTGATTTTTGGTTTCTTATGTAAAAATGGACAATGAATTCATATAATGATGTGTAGGAATTGTTCATTGTTCACTTTTTACATTACTCTCCCCTTTTAAAAATGATATTTATACAATAATTTAATAGGGTACCATTAATACAATACAAATGAGAAAATAACATCCTAACAGGGTACCATTAATACAATACAAATTTTATACAGAACGATTTCGCGTGGTCGAGTACAATGCAGAGTATCCAAATTTTTAAAATGACACTTGCTTACAAAATATAAAAAAATCAAAGATTAATACTTTAGTTTAGACAAACATTTAATAGGATTAATACATTAATTTAGAGAACAATTAAGCTAGACAAAGAATGATATTGTAAAATTTTTAGCAAAATTTTATTTTATTTTTTTTCTGTGGGGAAAATTACATTCATAATGACTAGGAAAAAGAGGAAAAATATAAATCGTACAATCTATAAGCTAATTTTATTGACTAGTGTAGGTAAAAATAGAATACGTAATGGATGATGTATAGACCTGTGGTCAAATGTGTAGGGATTTGGAAGGTTTTTTTGAATTAACAAAGTTTAAAAATGATGTATAATAATTTAAGATGGGTTTAGGGTTATAATATATTATATATATATATATATATATATATAATATATTATATTATATACATTTACGTTAAGGAATAGATAAAACAACTTAATAAATGCATGAACGAGAATTTATATATAGTAAGCAAAAATTATTAAGATTATAACGATGATGTTTGCATACGAGTTTTGAATGCAAAAGTGACTGAAGGGACCGAACGTAAATGAATTCGAATATGTGTCAAAAGTAATAAAATTCAATTAGGATTATAGATTTTACATATTTAATCAGTTACACGTATAAGGTAATTAAAAAAAACGAACTTAGAGGACTTACAATTAATTGAAAGTACATCTCACGGTTTTAAAATTGAACAAAAGAAAAATAATAATACAAATTAAAAATATGAATCAATTATGCATTTTAATGAGCTAACATAATTTTTTTATAATATTCTTAAAAAATAAAAGTAAATCGAGCGATAGATGAGTTTCGACCTAAGAATAAAAACGTTATTGAAATGGAAGGGAAGCATTTCGAACAATCTTTCTTTTAATAATTTCAATTAAATTTACATTAAAATATTTTTATAATAAAAAAAAAAAATTTAAAAAGGTTTAATAATTTTTGCAGGTTAAGTAGAAAAATCATACTCTGTCGTGAATGTTGATAGAATTTTGAATTATTTGATATTTTAGTCTGAAAACTTGTTTGCATATAGACAAATACATCTGTTTTATTGCGTAGAAGTTTATTAAAAATTAAATGACTGAAATTTAGGGTATGTGCGGTCATACGGGTAAATTTCCCGATCGTACAGAGCAGGATAAATTAGGTACATGATCGATTAATTGTTACGCTATTTCTGTCATCATATAATCAAAATAATTATAAAAACTCGTTAAAAACTTTGTAAAAACGGTTTTGTTACAATTAATGAATTACATAACTATATATTTATATACATAACAATGCATGAAAAGGGAAAGACAAATCAGTGAATTTCCGTCTTACAAACAAACAAAAAAGGTTAAACCAAAGACGCAAATCGGTCAATTTTGGTTGAAATTTAATCTCTTTTACAACAAAAAAGGTTGAATTAAATTCTCTTGAACAACAAAAAAGGTTGAATTCAATTGACTGCATTGAAATGAATGGTATTTGAAACCAACAGAGATTGACTTAAACAAAACTCTCTGACTTCAAAAAAACTCTAACTTTGAATAAAACTTGACTTCGAATCTAACTCTGACTTCGAATCTAATTCTGAATTTCGAATCTAACTCTGACTTCGAATCTAACTCTGACTTCGAATCTAACTCTGACTTCGAATCTAATCTGACTTCGAATCTAACTCTGACTTTGAATCTAACTCTGACTTTGAATCTAACTCTGACTTCGAATATAACTGAAATCTCTGGGGCGGTTGTCCCTCTTAGATGCAACCTATTGACTTGAACTCTTATCAAGTATCTCTATAAATCTTTGGGGCGGTTGGCCGTCTTGGCGCAACCTTCTGACTTGACCTCTTATCAAGTATTCTGAAACTGAAAATGAAACTAAAAATGGAAATGACTGCACTTGATCTTTATCAAGTGGAGGACGATTAACCTCTGGGGTTTGGTTGACCCTCTTGGTGCAACCTTCTGACTTGAAAAATGACTTCAAAAAATGACTTCAAAAAATGACTTCAAATTGCTTCAAGTATGTCTCTTAAATCTATAAACTCTCTGTAAACTCTCTCTCTCTCTAATTTGCAAGTCAATTCAATTCAGTAATTGAAAAAATTTGCAAACAAAAATAAAAAATGTAAACATCATTTCATTCTAATGTACGGGAAGGTACATAAAATAAAATTATTCTATACTGAATATAACAGTGAAAATAACTGAAATTCTCTCTCTGAAATTAATTCTCTCTGAAATTAATTCTCTGTGTTACAATTAACTCTCTGTGTTACAATTAACTCTCTGTGTTACAATTAACTCGCTTACAATTAACTCTCTTACAATAACTGTTTAACTAAAAAAAGTGTATCACTGGTGTATGGAATGTTCACTGTGTTTCTTGTAAATTCTGACTTGATACTCATTATTAACTGTTAATAATAGTGACTTTTCAAGTGTTTATAAATTTCTTAAAAAAAACAACTCTTACTTAACAAGATTCCTACGGCGAAATCCTTAGAGACGTGTCCTGAAGACGTCTTGCTGGCTACTTGTTCCTGGATGAAAACTAGGCGTGAAGAACTTGGAGTCGTGACGCACCGGTTCAAGGGTGGATGTTACGAACTAGAAGTCGTGACACGCCGGTCAACTGTTTTATCCTGAGGCAGGGTAATTTCTATCTTGGCCAAAGAGTGGCCTCTTCTTAAAATAATCTTCTTCTTAAAATAATCTTGTATCCTGGTGGCAGGGTAATTTCTATCTTGGCCAAAGAGTGGCCTCTTCTTAAAATAATCTCTTAAAATATCTTCTTAAAATCTTCTTTTTATCCTGATGCAGGGTAATTTCTATCTTGGCCAAGAGTGGCCACTTGTTAAACATCTTCTTGTTAAACATCTTCTTGTTAAAATCTTCTTGTTAAAATCTTCTTGTTAAACATCTTCTTGTTAAACATCTTCTGGTTAAACATCTTAAAATCTGTTAAGATCCTGGTAAAGGGTCTCCTTATCCTGGCTGCAGCGAGGCTGCAGTCCAAAGAAGAGTCTCGAATGAAGTTCTCTGATGAAGTAGTGCCTTCAATGAAGTAGTGATCTGAAGTGCTACGATGAAGTGGTAAAGATGAGAAGTAATTTTACAAGTACAGAATAATATAGTCTAAATGTTTGGGGGAGACAATCGAAGGTTAAGTTTCCCCCCTTTTTAAAACACATAATCAGATGTTTTGAAAGATTTCAACTAAAAAAAATATAAATAAAAAAGAACAACAGTATCGCCGATTCTACATTTTTGACGGCAATATCATTTCGTAATAGCACATAAGCACAATTTTGAGTACATACTGAGTACGTATTAATTTTGTTCATTATAATTACGATTACAATTACCAATTAATTCACATTCACTTGTTGTTTAATTACACTTCCATTTTAAAGTACATTCTTACATGATAAATTAAATCATTACATTTAATTACAGTTTCACTGAAGTACATTACAGTTATTATTAATTTAAAGTATTACAGTTAATTACAATTAAACAGTTACTATAACTTTTCGTTTTTACAGTGTTTCATATTAATAGACAATAAGATGTTAGAAATATAATACAAAGTACATGGCACTTACGAGATAATTTATTTACGAAATAATATGTTATAATGTTATGAATTTGAAATCAGAGCGGACGGAGGCATCTGATCTTTGAGGCGCTCGAATTCTGCTGTGATGAGCGGAATTCGATCTTACTAAGCATTCTTTTGAGTTCACCTCGGGAGGTCAATATAATTAAAAATAAAAATGAAAAAAATAATACGAGAACGTTTTTTCGCGTTCCCGAACGAACTGCGAAAGTTTTGCATTTCATGATTGACACGAGTAAACATAGACTGATAAGTTGATAGGGCATAAGTAGACAATAGGTAGATGAATGAATAAGTAATAAAATGAATAAAGGATAGCGGTCGAGAAAGAACATGAATGTAAGAATGAGTATGGTTCAATAATAATGTTTATGCTACATAACATATAAATAATGACTTCTATAGAGTGTTTAGTCCTTAGGGAAATAAATGACGGGAAAATGTGACGTCATAGTTATTGAATTTTTACGTATAGTACAAATCATTGTTAGGAAGATTTACAAGAACGAATTAGAGACACAGAGTGGGAAACGTAAAGAGAATAAAGTTATTTTGTGACGTCATAGTGTATAAGTCATATTAGAAAGATGAATTAGAAAAATACAGGAATGAATAAAGACGTACAAATCGAAATTCTATCCAAAACTCGCTTATGTGATTTTTGGTTTCTTATGTAAAAATGGACAATGAATTCATAATGATGGTGTAGGAATTGTTCATTGTTCACTTTTACATTACTCTCCCCTTTTAAAAATGATATTTATACAATAATTTAATAGGGTACCATTAATACAATACAATGAGAAATAACATCCTAACAGGTACCATTAATACAATACAAATTTTATACAGAACGATTTCGCGTGGTCGAGTACAATGCAGAGTATCCAAATTTTTTAAAATGACACTTGCTTACAAAATATAAAAAAAATCAAAGATTAATACTTTAGTTTAGACAAACATTTAATAGGATTAATACATTAATTTAGAGAATCAATTAAGCTAGACAAAGAATGATATTGTAAAATTTTTAGCAAAATTTTATTTTATTTTTTTTTTCTGTGGGGAAAATTACATTCATAATGACTAGGAAAAAGGGAAAAATATAATCGTACAATCTATAAGCTAATTTTTATTGACTAGTGTAGGTAAAAATAGAATTACGTAATGGATGATGTATAGACCTGGGTCAAATGTGTAGGGGATTTGGAAGGTTTTTTTGAATTAACAAAGTTTAAAAATGATGTATAATAATTTAAGATGGGTTTAGGGTTATATATATATATATATATATATAGATATATATATATATATATTACATTTACGTTAAGGAATAGATAAAACAAACTTAATAAATGCATGAACGAGAATTTATATATAGTAAGCAAAATTATTAAGATTATAACGATGATTTTGCATACGAGTTTTGAATGCAAAAGTGACTGAAGGGACCGAACGTAAATGAATTCGAATATGTGTCAAAAGTAATAAAATTCAATTAGGATTATAGATTTTACATATTTAATCAGTTACACGTATAAGGTAATTAAAAAAAACGAACTTAGAGGACTTACAATTAATTGAAAGTACATCTCACGGTTTTAAAATTGAACAAAAGAAAAATAATAATACAAATTAAAAATATGAATCAATTATGCATTTTAATGAGCTAACATAATTTTTTTATAATATTCTTAAAAAATAAAAGTAAATCGAGCGATAGATGAGTTTCGACTAAGAATAAAAAACGTTATTGAAATGGAAGGGAAGCATTTCGAACAATCTTTTCTTTTAATAATTTCAATTAAATTTTACATTAAAAATTATTTTATATAATAAAAAAAAAAATTTAAAAAGGTTTAATAATTTTTGCAGGTTAAGTAGAAAAATCATACTCTGTCGTTGAATGTTGATAGAATTTTGAATTATTTGATATTTTAGTCTGAAAACTTGTTGCATATAGACAAATACATCTGTTTTATTGCGTAGAAGTTTTATTAAAAATTAAATGACTGAAATTTAGGGTATGTGCGGTCATACGGGTAAATTTCCCGATCGTACAGAGCAGGATAAATTAGGTACATGATCGATTAATTGTTACGCTATTTCTGTCATCATATAATCAAAATAATTATAAAACTCGTTAAAAACTTTTGTAAAAAACGGTTTTGTTACAATTAATGAATTACATAACTATATATTTATATACATAACAATGCATGAAAAGGGAAAGACAAATCAGTGAATTTCCGTCTTACAAACAACAAAAAAGGTTAAACCAAAGACGCAAATCGGTCAATTTGGTTGAATTTAATTCTTTTTACAACAAAAAAGGTTGAATTAAATTCTCTTGAACAACAAAAAAAGGTTGAATTCAATTGACTGCATTGAAATGAATGGGTATTTGAAACCAACAGAGATTGACTTAAAACAAAACTCTCTGACTTCAAATAAAACTCTAACTTGAATAAAACTCTGATTCGAATCTAACTTGACTTCGAATCTAATTCTGAATTTCGAATCTAACTCTGACTTCGAATCTAACTCTGACTTCGAATCTACTCTGATCGAATCTAATCTGACTTCGAATCTAACTGACTTTGAATCTAACTCTGACTTTGAATCTAACTCTGACTTCGAATATAACTGAAATCTCTGGGGCGGTTGTCCCTCTTAGATGCAACCTATTGACTTGAACTCTTATCAAGTATCTCTATTAAATCTTGGGGCGGTTGGCCGTCTTGGCGCAACCTTCTGACTTGACCTCTTATCAAGTATTCTGAAACTGAAAATGAAACTAAAATGAAAATGACTGCACTTGATCTTTATCAAGTGGAGACGATTAACCTCGGGGTTTGGTTGACCCTCTGGTGCAACCTTCTGACTTGAAAAATGACTTCAAAAATGACTTCAAAAAATGACTTCAAAATTGCTTCAAGTATGTCTCTAAATCTATAAACTCTCTGTAAACTCTCTCTCTCTCTTAATTTGCAAGTCAATCAATTCAGTAATTGAAAAAATTTGCAAACAAAAAAAATAAAAAATGTAAACATCATTTCATTCTAATGTACGGGAAGGTACATAAAATAAAATTATTCTATACTGAATATAACAGTGAAAAATAACTGAAATTCTCTCTCTGAAATTAATTCTCTCTGAAATTAATTCTCTGTGTTACAATTAACTCTCTGTGTTACAATTAACTCTCTGTGTTACAATTAACTCGCTTACAATTAACTCTCTTACAATAACTGTTTCACTAAAAAAAAGTGTATCACTGGTGTATGGAATGTTCACTGTTTTCTTGTAAATTCTGACTTGATACTCATTATTAACTGTTAATAATAGTGACTTTTCAAGGTTTTATAAATTTCTTAAAAAAAACAACTCTTAACTTAACAAGATTCCTACGGCGAAATCCTTAGAGACGTGTCCTGAAGACGTCTTGCTGGCTACTTGTTCCTGGATGAAAACTAGGCGTGAAGAACTTGGAGTCGTGACGCACCGGTTCAAGGGTGGATGTTACGAACTAGAAGTCGTGACACGCGGTCAACTGGTTTTATCCTGTTGGCAGGGTAATTTCTATCTTGGCCAAAGAGTGGCCTCTTCTTAAAATAATCTTCTTCTTAAAATAATCTTGTTATCCTGGTGCAGGGTAATTTCTATCTTGGCCAAAGAGTGGCCTCTTCTTAAAATAATCTTCTTAAAATAATCTTCTTAAAATCTTCTTTTATCCTGATGCAGGGTAATTTCTATCTTGGCCAAGAGTGGCACTTGTTAAACATCTTCTTGTTAAACATCTTCTGTTAAACATCTTCTTGTTAAACATCTTCTGGTTAAAATCTTCTTGTTAAACATCTTCTTGTTAAACATCTTCTTGTAAAATCTTCTTGTTAAAATCTTCTTGTTAAACATCTTCTTGTTAACATCTTCTGGTTAAACATCTTCTTAAAATCTGTTAAGATCCTGGTAAAGGGTCTCCTTATCCTGGCTGCAGCGAGGCATCAGGTCCAAAGAAGAGTCTCGAATGAAGTTCTCTGATGAAGTAGTGCCTTCAATGAAGTAGTGATCTGAAGTGCTACGATGAAGTGGTAAAGATGAGAAGTAATTTTACAAGTACAGAATAATATAGTCTAAATGTTTGGGGGAGACAATCGAAGGTTAAGTTTCCCCTTTTAAACACATAATCAGATGTTTTTGAAAGATTTCAACTAAAAAAAATATAAATAAAAAAGAACAACAGTATCGCCGATTCTACATTTTTGACGGCAATATCATTCGTAATAGCACATAAGCACAATTTGAGTACATGACTGATACGTATTAATTTTGGTTCATAATTACGATTACAATTACCAATTAATTCACATTCACTTGTTGTTAATTACACTTCCATTTTAAAGTACATTCTTACATGATAAATTAAATCATTACATTTAATTACAGTTTCACTGAAGTACATTACAAGTTATTAATTTAAAGTATTACAGTTAATTACAATTAAACAGTTACTAACTTTTCGTTTTTACAGTGTTTCATATTAATAGACAATTAAGATGTTAGAAATATAATACAAAGTACATGGCACTTACGAGAGATAATTTATTTACGAAATAATATGTTATAATGTTATGAATTTGAAATCAGAGCGGACGGAGGCATCTGATCTTTGAGGCGCTCGAATTCTGCTGTGATGAGCGGAATTTCGATCTACTAAGCATTCTTTGAGTTCACTCGGGAGGTCAATATAATTAAAAATAAAAATGAAAAAAATAATACGAGAACGTTTTTTTTTCGCGTTCCCGAACGAACTGCGAAAGTTTTGCATTTCATGATTGACACGAGTTAACATAGACTGATAAGTTGATAGGGCATAAGTAGAAATAGGTAGATGAATGAATAAGTAATAAAATTAATAAAGGATAGCGTCGAGAAAGAACATGAATGTAAGAATGAGTATGTTCAATAATAATGTTTATGCTACATAACATATAAATAATGACTTCTATAGAGTGTTAGTCCTAGGGAAATAAATGACGGGAAAATGTGACGTCATAGTTATTGAATTTTTGACGTATAGTACAAATCATTGTTAGGAAGATTTACAAAACGAATTAGAGACACAGAGTGGGAAACGTAAAGAGAATAAAGTTATTTTGTGACGTCATAGTGTATAAGTCATTATTAGAAAGATGAATTAGAAAAATACAGGAAGAATAAAGACGTACAAATCGAAATTCTATCCAAACTCGCTTATGTGATTTTGGTTCTTATGTAAAAATGGACAATGAATTCATATAATGATGGTGTAGGAATTGTTCATGTTCACTTTTACATACTCTCCCCTTTTAAAAATGAATTTATACAATAATTTAATAGGGTACCATTAATACAATACAAATGAGAAAATAACATCCTAACAGGGTACCATTAATACAATACAAATTTTATACAGAACGATTTCGCGTGGTCGAGTACAATGCAGAGTATCCAAATTTTTAAAATGACACTTGCTTAAAAATATAAAAAAATCAAAGATTAATACTTTAGTTTAGACAAACATTTAATAGGATTAATACATTAATTTAGAGAACAATTAAGCTAGACCAAAGAATGATATTGTAAAATTTTTAGCAAAATTTTATTTTATTTTTTTTTCTGTGGGGAAAATTACATTCATAATGATAGGAAAAGGGAAAAAATATAAATCGTACAATCATAAGCTAATTTTATTGACTAGTGTAGGTAAAAATAGAATTAACGTAGGATGATGTATAGACCTGTGGTCAAAATGTGTAGGATTTGGAAGGTTTTTTGAATTAACAAAGTTTAAAAATGATGTATAATAATTTAAGATGGGTTTAGGGTTATATATATATATATATATTATATATATATATATAATATATATATATACATTTACGTTAAGGAATAGAAAAACAAACTAATAAATGCTATGAACGAGAATTTATATATAGTAAGCAAAAATTATAAGATTATAACGATGATGTTTGCATACGAGTTTTGAATGCAAAAGTGACTGAAGGGACCGAACGTAAATGCATTCGAATATGTGTCAAAAGTAATTAAAATTCAATTAGGATTATAGATTTTACATATTTAATCAGTTTACACTATAAGGTAATTAAAAAAAACGAACTTAGAGGACTTACAATTAATTGAAAGTACATCTCACGGTTTTAAAATGAACAAAAGAAAAATAATAATACAAATTAAAAATATGAATCAATTAGCATTTTAATGAGCTAACATATTTTTATAATATTCTTAAAAATAAAAGTAAATCGAGCGATAGATGAGTTTCGACTAAGAATAAAAACGTTATTGAAATGGAAGGGAAGCATTTCGAACAATCTTTTCTTTTAATAATTTCAATAAATTTTACATTAAAAATTATTTATATAATAAAAAAAAAATTTAAAAAGGTTTAATAATTTTGCAGGTTTAAGTAGAAAAATCATACTCTGTCGTTGAATGTTGATAGAATTTTGAATATTTGATATTTTAGTCTGAAAAACTTGTTTGCATATAGACAAATACATCTGTTTTATTGCGTAGAAGTTTTATTAAAAATTAAATGACTGAAATTTAGGGTATGTGCGGTCATACGGGTAAATTTCCCGATCGTACAGAGCAGGATAAATTAGGTACATGATCGATTAATTGTTACGCTATTTCTGTCATCATATATCAAAATAATTATAAAACTCGTTAAAAACTTTTGTAAAAACGGTTTTGTTACAATTAATGAATTACATAACTATATATTTATATACATAACAATGCATGAAAAGGGAAAGACAAATCAGTGAATTTCCGTCTTACAAACAAACAAAAAAGGTTAAACCAAAGACGCAAATCGGTCAATTTTGGTTGAATTTAATTCTCTTTTACAACAAAAAAAGGTTGAATTAAATTCTCTTGAACAACAAAAAAAGGTTGAATTCAATTGACTGCATTGAAATGAATGGGTATTTGAAACCAACAGAGATTGACTTAAAACAAAACTCTCTGACTTCAAATAAAACTCTAACTTTGAATAAAACTCTGACTTCGAATCTAACTCTGACTTCGAATCTAATTCTGAATTTCGAATCTAACTCTGACTTTGAATCTAACTCTGACTTTGAATCTAACTCTGACTTCGAATATAACTGAAATCTCTGGGGCGGTTGTCCCTCTTAGATGCAACCTATTGACTTGAACTCTTATCAAGTATCTCTATAAATCTCTGGGGCGGTTGGCCGTCTTGGCGCAACCTTCTGACTTGACCTCTTATCAAGTATTCTGAAACTGAAAATGAAACTAAAAATGGAAAATGACTGCACTTGATCTTTATCAAGTGGAGACGATTAACCTCTGGGGTTTGGTTGACCCTCTTGGTGCAACCTTCTGACTTGAAAAATGACTTCAAAAAATGACTTCAAAAAATGACTTCAAAATTGCTTCAAGTATCTCTCTAAATCTATACACTCTCTGTAAACTCTCTCTCTCTTAATTTGCAAGTCAATTCAATTCAGTAATTGAAAAAAATTTGCAAACAAAAAATAAAAAATGTAAACATCATTTCATTCTAATGTACGGGAAGGTACATAAAATAAAATTATTCTATACTGAATATAACAGTGAAAATAACTGAAATTCTCTCTCTGAAATTAATTCTCTCTGAAATTAATTCTCTGTGTTACAATTAACTCTCTGTGTTACAATTAACTCTCTGTGTTACAATTAACTCGCTTACAATTAACTCTCTTACAATAACTGTTTCACTAAAAAAAAGTGTATCACTGGTGTATGGAATGTTCACTGTGTTTCTTGTAAATTCTGACTTGATACTCATTATTAACTGTTAATAATAGTGACTTTTCAAGTGTTTATAAATTTCTTAAAAAAACAACTCTTACTTAACAAGATTCCTACGGCGAAATCCTTAGAGACGTGTCCTGAAGACGTCTTGCTGGCTACTTGTTCCTGGATGAAAACTAGGCGTGAAGAACTTGGAGTCGTGACGCACCGGTTCAAGGGTGGATGTTACGAACTAGAAGTCGTGACACGCCGGTCAACTGGTTTTATCCTGAGGCAGGGTAATTTCTATCTTGGCCAAAGAGTGGCCTCTTCTTAAAATAATCTTCTTCTTAAAATAATCTTGTTATCCTGGTGCAGGGTAATTTCTATCTTGGCCAAAGAGTGGCCTCTTCTTAAAATAATCTTCTTAAAATAATCTTCTTAAAATCTTCTTTTTATCCTGATGCAGGGTAATTTCTATCTTGGCCAAGAGTGGCCACTGTTAAACATCTTCTTGTTAAACATCTTCTTGTTAAACATCTTCTTGTTAAACATCTTCTTGTTAAACATCTTCTGGTTAAAATCTTCTTGTTAAACATCTTCTTGTTAAACATCTTCTTGTTAAAATCTTCTTGTTAAAATCTTCTTGTTAAACATCTTCTTGTTAAACATCTTCTGGTTAAACATCTTCTTAAAATCTGTTAAGATCCTGGTAAAGGGTCTCCTTATCCTGGCTGCAGCGAGGCTGCAGTCCAAAGAAGAGTCTCGAATGAAGTTCTCTGATGAAGTAGTGCCTTCAATGAAGTAGTGATCTGAAGTGCTACGATGAAGTGGTAAAGATGAGAAGTAATTTTACAAGTACAGAATAATATAGTCTAAATGTTTGGGGGAGACAATCGAAGGTTAAGTTTCCCCCCTTTTTAAACACATAATCAGATGTTTTTGAAAGATTTCAACTAAAAAAAATATAAATAAAAAAGAACAACAGTATCGCCGATTCTACATTTTTGACGGCAATATCATTTCGTAATAGCACATAAGCACAATTTTGAGTACATGACTGAGTACGTATTAATTTTGGTTCATTATAATTACGATTACAATTACCAATTAATTCACATTCACTTGTTGTTTAATTACACTTCCATTTTAAAGTACATTCTTACATGATAAATTAAATCATTACATTTAATTACAGTTTCACTGAAGTACATTACAAGTTATTATTAATTTAAAGTATTACAGTTAATTACAATTAAACAGTTACTATAACTTTTCGTTTTTACAGTGTTTCATATTAATAGACAATTAAGATGTTAGAAATATAATACAAAGTACATGGCACTTACGAGATAATTTATTTACGAAATAATATCTTATAATGTTATGAATTTGAAATCAGAGCGGACGGAGGCATCTGATCTTTGAGGCGCTCGAATTCTGCTGTGATGAGCGGAATTTCGATCTTACTAAGCATTCTTTTGAGTTCACCTCGGGAGGTCAATATAATTAAAAATAAAAATGAAAAAAATAATACGAGAACGTTTTTTCGCGTTCCCGAACGAACTGCGAAAGTTTTGCATTTCATGATTGACACGAGTAAACATAGACTGATAAGTTGATAGGGCATAAGTAGACAATAGGTAGATGAATGAATAAGTAATAAAATTAATAAAGGATAGCGGTCGAGAAAGAACATGAATGTAAGAATGAGTATGGTTCAATAATAATGTTTATGCTACATAACATATAAATAATGACTTCTATAGAGTGTTTAGTCCTTAGGGAAATAAATGACGGGAAAATGTGACGTCATAGTTATTGAATTTTTACGTATAGTACAAATCATTGTTAGGAAGATTTACAAGAACGAATTAGAGACACAGAGTGGGAAACGTAAAGAGAATAAAGTTATTTTGTGACGTCATAGTGTATAAGTCATTATTAGAAAGATGAATTAGAAAAATACAGGAATGAATAAAGACGTACAAATCGAAATTCTATCCAAAACTCGCTTATGTGATTTTTGGTTTCTTATGAAAAATGGACAATGAATTCATATAATGATGGTGTAGGAATTGTTCATTGTTCACTTTTTACATTACTCTCCCCTTTTAAAAATGATATTTATACAATAATTTAATAGGGTACCATTAATACAATACAAATGAGAAAATAACATCCTAACAGGGTACCATTAATACAATACAAATTTTATACAGAACGATTTCGCGTGGTCGAGTACAATGCAGAGTATCCAAATTTTTAAAATGACACTTGCTTACAAAATATAAAAAAATCAAAGATTAATACTTTAGTTTAGACAAACATTTAATAGGATTAATACATTAATTTAGAGAACAATTAAGCTAGACAAAGAATGATATTGTAAAATTTTTAGCAAAATTTTATTTTATTTTTTTTTCTGTGGGGAAAATTACATTCATAATGACTAGGAAAAAGGGAAAAATATAAATCGTACAATCTATAAGCTAATTTTTATTGACTAGTGTAGGTAAAAATAGAATTACGTAATGGATGATGTATAGACCTGTGGTCAAATGTGTAGGGATTTGGAAGGTTTTTTTGAATTAACAAAGTTTAAAAATGATGTATAATAATTTAAGATGGGTTTAGGGTTATATATATATATATATATATATATATATATATATACATTTACGTTAAGGAATAGATAAAACAACTTAATAAATGCATGAACGAGAATTTATATATAGTAAGCAAAAATTATTAAGATTATAACGATGATGTTTGCATACGAGTTTTTAATGCAAAAGTGACTGAAGGGACCGAACGTAAATGAATTCGAATATGTGTCAAAAGTAATAAAATTCAATTAGGATTATAGATTTTACATATTTAATCAGTTACACGTATAAGGTAATTAAAAAAAACGAACTTAGAGGACTTACAATTAATTGAAAGTACATCTCACGGTTTTAAAATTGAACAAAAGAAAAATAATAATACAAATTAAAAATATGAATCAATTATGCATTTTAATGAGCTAACATAATTTTTTTATAATATTCTTAAAAAATAAAAGTAAATCGAGCGATAGATGAGTTTCGACTAAGAATAAAAACGTTATTGAAATGGAAGGGAAGCATTTCGAACAATCTTTTCTTTTAATAATTTCAATTAAATTTTACATTAAAAATTATTTTTATATAATAAAAAAAAAAATTTAAAAAGGTTTAATAATTTTTGCAGGTTAAGTAGAAAAATCATACTCTGTCGTTGAATGTTGATAGAATTTTGAATTATTTGATATTTTAGTCTGAAAACTTGTTTGCATATAGACAAATACATCTGTTTTATTGCGTAGAAGTTTTATTAAAAATTAAATGACTGAAATTTAGGGTATGTGCGGTCATACGGGTAAATTTCCCGATCGTACAGAGCAGGATAAATTAGGTACATGATCGATTAATTGTTACGCTATTTCTGTCATCATATAATCAAAATAATTATAAAACTCGTTAAAAACTTTTGTAAAAACGGTTTTGTTACAATTAATGAATTACATAACTATATATTTATATACATAACAATGCATGAAAAGGGAAAGACAAATCAGTGAATTTCCGTCTTACAAACAAACAAAAAAGGTTAAACCAAAGACGCAAATCGGTCAATTTTGGTTGAATTTAATTCTCTTTTACAACAAAAAAAGGTTGAATTAAATTCTCTTGAACAACAAAAAAAGGTTGAATTCAATTGACTGCATTGAAATGAATGGGTATTTGAAACCAACAGAGATTGACTTAAAACAAAACTCTCTGACTTCAAATAAAACTCTAACTTTGAATAAAACTCTGACTTCGAATCTAACTCTGACTTCGAATCTAATTCTCAATTTCGAATCTAACTCTGACTTCGAATCTAACTCTGACTTCGAATCTAACTCTGACTTTGAATCTAACTCTGACTTTGAATCTAACTCTGACTTCGAATATAACTGAAATCTCTGGGGCGGTTGTCCCTCTTAGATGCAACCTATTGACTTGAACTCTTATCAAGTATCTCTATAAATCTCTGGGGCGGTTGGCCGTCTTGGCGCAACCTTCTGACTTGACCTCTTATCAAGTATTCTGAAACTGAAAATGAAACTAAAAATGGAAAATGACTGCACTTGATCTTTATCAAGTGGAGACGATTAACCTCTGGGGTTTGGTTGACCCTCTTGGTGCAACCTTCTGACTTGAAAAATGACTTCAAAAAATGACTTCAAAAAATGACTTCAAAATTGCTTCAAGTATCTCTCTAAATCTATAAACTCTCTGTAAACTCTCTCTCTCTTAATTTGCAAGTCAATTCAATTCAGTAATTGAAAAAAATTTGCAAACAAAAAATAAAAAATGTAAACATCATTTCATTCTAATGTACGGGAAGGTACATAAAATAAAATTATTCTATACTGAATATAACAGTGAAAATAACTGAAATTCTCTCTCTGAAATTAATTCTCTCTGAAATTAATTCTCTGTGTTACAATTAACTCTCTGTGTTACAATTAACTCTCTGTGTTACAATTAACTCGCTTACAATTAACTCTCTTACAATAACTGTTTCACTAAAAAAAAGTGTATCACTGGTGTAGGAATGTTCACTGTGTTTCTTGTAAATTCTGACTTGATACTCATTATTAACTGTTAATAATAGTGACTTTTCAAGTGTTTATAAATTTCTTAAAAAAAACAACTCTTACTTAACAAGATTCCTACGGCGAAATCCTTAGAGACGTGTCCTGAAGACGTCTTGCTGGCTACTTGTTCCTGGATGAAAACTAGGCGTGAAGAACTTGGAGTCGTGACGCACCGGTTCAAGGGTGGATGTTACGAACTAGAAGTCGTGACACGCCGGTCAACTGGTTTTATCCTGAGGCAGGGTAATTTCTATCTTGGCCAAAGAGTGGCCTCTTCTTAAAATAATCTTCTTCTTAAAATAATCTTGTTATCCTGGTGCAGGGTAATTTCTATCTTGGCCAAAGAGTGGCCTCTTCTTAAAATAATCTTCTTAAAATAATCTTCTTAAAATCTTCTTTTTATCCTGATGCAGGGTAATTTCTATCTTGGCCAAGAGTGCCACTTGTTAAACATCTTCTTGTTAAACATCTTCTTGTTAAACATCTTCTTGTTAAACATCTTCTTGTTAAAATCTTCTTGTTAAACATCTTCTTGTTAAACATCTTCTGGTTAAACATCTTCTTAAAATCTGTTAAGATCCTGGTAAAGGGTCTCCTTATCCTGGCTGCAGCGAGGCTGCAGTCCAAAGAAGAGTCTCGAATGAAGTTCTCTGATGAAGTAGTGCCTTCAATGAAGTAGTGATCTGAAGTGCTACGATGAAGTGGTAAAGATGAGAAGTAATTTTACAAGTACAGATAATATAGTCTAAATGTTTGGGGGAGACAATCGAAGGTTAAGTTTCCCCCCTTTTTAAACACATAATCAGATGTTTTTGAAAGATTTCAACTAAAAAAAATATAAATAAAAAAGAACAACAGTATCGCCGATTCTACATTTTTGACGGCAATATCATTTCGTAATAGCACATAAGCACAATTTTGAGTACATGACTGAGTACGTATTAATTTTGGTTCATTATAATTACGATTACAATTACCAATTAATTCACATTCACTTGTTGTTTAATTACACTTCCATTTTAAAGTACATTCTTACATGATAAATTAAATCATTACATTTAATTACAGTTTCACTGAAGTACATTACAAGTTATTATTAATTTAAGTATTACAGTTAATTACAATTAAACAGTTACTATAACTTTTCGTTTTTACAGTGTTTCATATTAATAGACAATTAAGATGTTAGAAATATAATACAAAGTACATGGCACTTACGAGATAATTTATTTACGAAATAATATCTTATAATGTTATGAATTTGAAATCAGAGCGGACGGAGGCATCTGATCTTTGAGGCGCTCGAATTCTGCTGTGATGAGCGGAATTTCGATCTTACTAAGCATTCTTTTGAGTTCACCTCGGGAGGTCAATATAATTAAAAATAAAAATGAAAAAAATAATACGAGAACGTTTTTTTCGCGTTCCCGAACGAACTGCGAAAGTTTTGCATTTCATGATTGACACGAGTAAACATAGACTGATAAGTTGATAGGGCATAAGTAGACAATAGGTAGATGAATGAATAAGTAATAAAATTAATAAAGGATAGCGGTCGAGAAAGAACATGAATGTAAGAATGAGTATGGTTCAATAATAATGTTTATGCTACATAACATATAAATAATGACTTCTATAGAGTGTTTAGTCCTTAGGGAAATAAATGACGGGAAAATGTGACGTCATAGTTATTGAATTTTTACGTATAGTACAAATCATTGTTAGGAAGATTTACAAGAACGAATTAGAGACACAGAGTGGGAAACGTAAAGAGAATAAAGTTATTTTGTGACGTCATAGTGTATAAGTCATTATTAGAAAGATGAATTAGAAAAATACAGGAATGAATAAAGACGTACAAATCGAAATTCTATCCAAACTCGCTTATGTGATTTTTGGTTTCTTATGTAAAAATGGACAATGAATTCATATAATGATGGTGTAGGAATTGTTCATTGTCACTTTTACATTACTCTCCCTTTTAAAAATGATATTTATACAATAATTTAATAGGGTACCATAATACAATACAAATGAGAAAATAACATCCTAACAGGGTACCATTAATACAATACAAATTTTATACAGAACGATTTCGCGTGGTCGAGTACAATGCAGAGTATCCAAATTTTTAAAATGACACTTGCTTACAAAATATAAAAAAATCAAAGATTAATACTTTAGTTTAGACAAACATTTAATAGGATTAATACATTAATTTAGAGAACAATTAAGCTAGACAAAGAATGATATTGTAAAATTTTTAGCAAAATTTTATTTATTTTTTTTCTGTGGGGAAAATTACATTCATAATGACTAGGAAAAAGGGAAAATATAAATCGTACATCTATAAGCTAATTTTTATTGACTAGTGTAGTAAAAATAGAATTACGTAATGGATGATGTATAGACCTGTGGTCAAATGTGTAGGATTTGGAAGGTTTTTTTGAATTAACAAAGTTTAAAATGATGTATAATAATTTAAGATGGGTTTAGGTATATATTATATATAGATATATCTAATATATATATATATAGCATTTACGTTAAGGAATAGATAAAACTTAATAAATGCATGAACAGAATTTATATATAGTAAGCAAAAATTATTAAGATTATAACGATGATGTTTGCATACGAGTTTTGAATGCAAAAGTGACTGAAGGGACGCGAACGTAAATGAATTCGAATATGTGTCAAAAGTAATAAAATTCAATTAGGATTATAGATTTTACATATTTAATCAGTTACACGTATAAGGTAATTAAAAAAAACGAACTTAGAGGACTTACAATTAATTGAAAGTACATCTCACGGTTTTAAAATTGAACAAAAAAAATAATAATACAAATTAAAAATATGAATCAATTATGCATTTTAATGAGCTAACATAATTTTTTTTATAATATTCTTAAAAAATAAAAGTAAATCGAGCGATAGATGAGTTTCGACTAAGAATAAAAACGTTATTGAAATGGAAGGGAAGCATTTCGAACAATCTTTTCTTTAATAATTTCAATTAAATTTTACATTAAAAATTATTTTTTATATAATAAAAAAAAATTTAAAAAGGTTAATAATTTTTGCAGGTTAAGTAGAAAAATCATACTCTGTCGTTGAATGTTGATAGAATTTTGAATTATTTGATATTTTAGTCTGAAAACTTGTTTGCATATAGACAAATACATCTGTTTTATTGCGTAGAAGTTTTATTAAAAATTAAATGACTGAAATTTAGGGTATGTGCGGTCATACGGGTAAATTTCCCGATCGTACAGAGCAGGATAAATTAGGTACATGATCGATTAATTGTTACGCTATTTCTGTCATCATATAATCAAAATAATTATAAAACTCGTTAAAAACTTTTGTAAAAACGGTTTTGTTACAATTAATGAATTACATAACTATATATTTATATACATAACAATGCATGAAAAGGGAAAGACAAATCAGTGAATTTCCGTCTTACAAACAAACAAAAAAGGTTAAACCAAAGACGCAAATCGGTCAATTTTGGTTGAATTTAATTCTCTTTTACAACAAAAAAAGGTTGAATTAAATTCTCTTGAACAACAAAAAAAGGTTGAATTCAATTGACTGCATTGAAATGAATGGGTATTTGAAACCAACAGAGATTGACTTAAAACAAAACTCTCTGACTTCAAATAAAACTCTAACTTTGAATAAAACTCTGACTTCGAATCTAACTCTGACTTCGAATCTAATTCTCAATTTCGAATCTAACTCTGACTTCGAATCTAACTCTGACTTCGAATCTAACTCTGACTTTGAATCTAACTCTGACTTTGAATCTAACTCTGACTTCGAATATAACTGAAATCTCTGGGGCGGTTGTCCCTCTTAGATGCAACCTATTGACTTGAACTCTTATCAAGTATCTCTATAAATCTCTGGGGCGGTTGGCCGTCTTGGCGCAACCTTCTGACTTGACCTCTTATCAAGTATTCTGAAACTGAAAATGAAACTAAAAATGGAAAATGACTGCACTTGATCTTTATCAAGTGGAGACGATTAACCTCTGGGGTTTGGTTGACCCTCTTGGTGCAACCTTCTGACTTGAAAAATGACTTCAAAAAATGACTTCAAAATGCTTCAAATTGCTTCAAGTATCTCTCTAAATCTATAAACTCTCTGTAAACTCTCTCTCTCTTAATTTGCAAGTCAATTCAATTCAGTAATTGAAAAAAATTTGCAAACAAAAAATAAAAAATGTAAACATCATTTCATTCTAATGTACGGGAAGGTACATAAAATAAAATTATTCTATACTGAATATAACAGTGAAAATAACTGAAATTCTCTCTCTGAAATTAATTCTCTCTGAAATTAATTCTCTGTGTTACAATTAACTCTCTGTGTTACAATTAACTCTCTGTGTTACAATTAACTCGCTTACAATTAACTCTCTTACAATAACTGTTTCACTAAAAAAAAGTGTATCACTGGTGTAAGGAATGTTCACTGTGTTTCTTGTAAATTCTGACTTGATACTCATTATTAACTGTTAATAATAGTGACTTTTCAAGTGTTTATAAATTTCTTAAAAAAACAACTCTTACTTAACAAGATTCCTACGGCGAAATCCTTAGAGACGTGTCCTGAAGACGTCTTGCTGGCTACTTGTTCCTGGATGAAAACTAGGCGTGAAGAACTTGGAGTCGTGACGCCCGGTTCAAGGGTGGATGTTACGAACTAGAAGTCGTGACACGCCGGTCAACTGGTTTTATCCTGAGGCAGGGTAATTTCTATCTTGGCCAAAGAGTGGCCTCTTCTTAAAATAATCTTCTTCTTAAAATAATCTTGTTATCCTGGTGCAGGGTAATTTCTATCTTGGCCAAAGAGTGGCCTCTTCTAAAATAATCTTCTTAAAATAATCTTCTTAAAATCTTCTTTTTATCCTGATGCAGGGTAATTTCTATCTTGGCCAAGAGTGGCCACTTGTTAAACATCTTCTTGTTAAACATCTTCTTGTTAAACATCTTCTTGTTAAACATCTTGTTAAAATCTTCTTGTTAAACATCTTCTTGTTAAACATCTTCTGGTTAAACATCTTCTTAAAATCTGTTAAGATCCTGGTAAAGGGTCTCCTTATCCTGGCTGCAGCGAGGCTGCAGTCCAAAGAAGAGTCTCGAATGAAGTTCTCTGATGAAGTAGTGCCTTCAATGAAGTAGTGATCTGAAGTGCTACGATGAAGTGGTAAAGATGAGAAGTAATTTTACAAGACAGAAGTATAATATAGTCTAAATGTTTGGGGGAGACAATCGAAGGTTAAGTTTCCCCCCTTTTTAAACACATAATCAGATGTTTTTGAAAGATTTCAACTAAAAAAATATAAATAAAAAAGAACAACAGTATCGCCGATTCTACATTTTTGACGGCAATATCATTTCGTAATAGCACATAAGCACAATTTTGAGTACATGACTGAGTACGTATTAATTTTGGTTCATTATAATTACGATTACAATTACCAATTAATTCACATTCACTTGTTGTTTAATTACACTTCCATTTTAAAGTACATTCTTACATGATAAATTAAATCATTACATTTAATTACAGTTTCACTGAAGTACATTACAAGTTATTATTAATTTAAAGTATTACAGTTAATTACAATTAAACAGTTACTATAACTTTTCGTTTTTACAGTGTTTCATATTAATAGACAATTAAGATGTTAGAAATATAATACAAAGTACATGGCACTTACGAGATAATTTATTTACGAAATAATATGTTATAATGTTATGAATTTGAAATCAGAGCGGACGGAGGCATCTGATCTTTGAGGCGCTCGAATTCTGCTGTGATGAGCGGAATTTCGATCTTACTAAGCATTCTTTTGAGTTCACCTCGGGAGGTCAATATAATTAAAAATAAAAATGAAAAAAATAATACGAGAACGTTTTTTCGCGTTCCCGAACGAACTGCGAAAGTTTTTCATTTCATGATTGACACGAGTAAATAGACTGATAAGTTGATAGGGCATAAGTAGACAATAGGTAGATGAATGAATAAGTAATAAAATTAATAAAGGATAGCGGTCGAGAAAGAACATGAATGTAAGAATGAGTATGGTTCAATAATAATGTTTATGCTACATAACATATAAATAATGACTTCTATAGAGTGTTTAGTCCTTAGGGAAATAAATGACGGGAAAATGTGACGTCATAGTTATTGAATTTTTACGTATAGTACAAATCATTGTTAGGAAGATTTACAAGAACGAATTAGAGACACAGAGTGGGAAACGTAAAGAGAATAAAGTTATTTTGTGACGTCATAGTGTATAAGTCATTATTAGAAAGATGAATTAGAAAAATACAGGAATGAATAAAGACGTACAAATCGAAATTCTATCCAAAACTCGCTTATGTGATTTTTGGTTTCTTATGTAAAAATGGACAATGAATTCATATAATGATGGTGTAGGAATTGTTCATTGTTCACTTTTTACATTACTCTCCCCTTTTAAAAATGATATTTATACAATAATTTAATAGGGTACCATTAATACAATACAAATGAGAAAATAACATCCTAACAGGGTACCATTAATACAATACAAATTTTATACAGAACGATTTCGCGTGGTCGAGTACAATGCAGAGTATCCAAATTTTTAAAATGACACTTGCTTACAAAATATAAAAAAATCAAAGATTAATACTTTAGTTTAGACAAACATTTAATAGGATTAATACATTAATTTAGAGAACAATTAAGCTAGACAAAGAATGATATTGTAAAATTTTTAGCAAAATTTTATTTTATTTTTTTTTCTGTGGGGAAAATTACATTCATAATGACTAGGAAAAAGGGAAAAATATAAATCGTACAATCTATAAGCTAATTTTTATTGACTAGTGTAGGTAAAAATAGAATTACGTAATGGATGATGTATAGACCTGTGGTCAAATGTGTAGGGATTTGGAAGGTTTTTTTGAATTAACAAAGTTTAAAAATGATGTATAATAATTTAAGATGGGTTTAGGGTTATATATATATATATATATATATATATATATATATATATCTATATTTACGTTAAGGAATAGATAAACAACTTAATAAATGCATGAACGAGAATTTATATAGTAAGCAAAATTATTAAGATTATAACGATGATGTTTGCATACGAGTTTTTAATGCAAAAGTGACTGAAGGGACCGAACGTAAATGAATTCGAATATGTGTCAAAAGTAATAAAATTCAATTAGGATTATAGATTTTACATATTTAATCAGTTACACGTATAAGGTAATTAAAAAAAAACGAACTTAGAGGACTTACAATTAATTGAAAGTACATCTCACGGTTTTAAAATTGAACAAAAGAAAAATAATAATACAAATTAAAAATATGAATCAATTATGCATTTTAATGAGCTAACATAATTTTTTTATAATATTCTTAAAAAATAAAAGTAAATCGAGCGATAGATGAGTTTCGACTAAGAATAAAAACGTTATTGAAATGGAAGGGAAGCATTTCGAACAATCTTTTCTTTTAATAATTTCAATTAAATTTTACATTAAAAATTATTTTTATATAATAAAAAAAAAAATTTAAAAAGGTTTAATAATTTTTGCAGGTTAAGTAGAAAAATCATACTCTGTCGTTGAATGTTGATAGAATTTTGAATTATTTGATATTTTAGTCTGAAAACTTGTTTGCATATAGACAAATACATCTGTTTTATTGCGTAGAAGTTTTATTAAAAATTAAATGACTGAAATTTAGGGTATGTGCGGTCATACGGGTAAATTCCCGATCGTACAGAGCAGGATAAATTAGGTACATGATCGATTAATTGTTACGCTATTTCTGTCATCATATAATCAAAATAATTATAAAACTCGTTAAAAACTTTTGTAAAAACGGTTTTGTTACAATTAATGAATTACATAACTATATATTTATATACATAACAATGCATGAAAAGGGAAAGACAAATCAGTGAATTTCCGTCTTACAAACAAACAAAAAAGGTTAAACCAAAGACGCAAATCGGTCAATTTTGGTTGAATTTAATTCTCTTTTACAACAAAAAAAGGTTGAATTAAATTCTCTTGAACAACAAAAAAAGGTTGAATTCAATTGACTGCATTGAAATGAATGGGTATTTGAAACCAACAGAGATTGACTTAAAACAAAACTCTCTGACTTCAAATAAAACTCTAACTTTGAATAAAACTCTGACTTCGAATCTAACTCTGACTTCGAATCTAATTCTCATTTCGAATCTAACTCTGACTTCGAATCTAACTCTGACTTCGAATCTAACTCTGACTTTGAATCTAACTCTGACTTTGAATCTAACTCTGACTTCGAATATAACTGAAATCTCTGGGCGGTTGTCCCTCTTAGATGCAACCTATTGACTTGAACTCTTATCAAGTATCTCTATAAATCTCTGGGGCGGTTGGCCGTCTTGGCGCAACCTTCTGACTTGACCTCTTATCAAGTATTCTGAAACTGAAAATGAAACTAAAAATGGAAATGACTGCACTTGATCTTTATCAAGTGGAGACGATTAACCTCTGGGGTTTGGTTGACCCTCTTGGTGCAACCTTCTGACTTGAAAAATGACTTCAAAAAATGACTTCAAAAATGACTTCAAAATTGCTTCAAGTATGTCTCTAAATCTATAAACTCTCTGTAAACTCTCTCTCTCTTAATTTGCAAGTCAATTCAATTCAGTAATTGAAAAAAATTTGCAAACAAAAATAAAAAATGTAAACATCATTTCATTCTAATGTACGGGAAGGTACATAAAATAAAATTATTCTATACTGAATATAACAGTGAAAATAACTGAAATTCTCTCTCTGAAATTAATTCTCTCTGAAATTAATTCTCTGTGTTACAATTAACTCTCTGTGTTACAATTAACTCTCTGTGTTACAATTAACTCGCTTACAATTAACTCTCTTACAATAACTGTTTCACTAAAAAAAAGTGTATCACTGGTGTATGGAATGTTCACTGTGTTTCTTGTAAATTCTGACTTGATACTCATTATTAACTGTTAATAATAGTGACTTTTCAAGTGTTTATAAATTTCTTAAAAAAAACAACTCTTACTTAACAAGATTCCTACGGCGAATCCTTAGAGACGTGTCCTGAAGACGTCTTGCTGGCTACTTGTTCCTGGATGAAAACTAGGCGTGAAGAACTTGGAGTCGTGACGCACCGGTTCAAGGGTGGATGTTACGAACTAGAAGTCGTGACACGCCGGTCAACTGGTTTTATCCTGAGGCAGGGTAATTTCTATCTTGGCCAAAGAGTGGCCTCTTCTTAAATAATCTTCTTCTTAAAATAATCTTGTTATCCTGGTGCAGGGTAATTTCTATCTTGGCCAAAGAGTGGCCTCTTCTTAAAATAATCTTCTTAAAATAATCTTCTTAAAATCTTCTTTTTATCCTGATGCAGGGTAATTTCTATCTTGGCCAAGAGTGGCCACTTGTTAAACATCTTCTTGTTAAACATCTTCTTGTTAAACATCTTCTTGTTAAACATCTTCTTGTTAAAATCTTCTTGTTAAACATCATTTCTTGTTAAAATCAACATCTTCTGGTTAAACATCTCTTAAATCTGTTAAATCCTGGTAAAGGGTCTCCTTATCCTGGCTGCGCGAGGCTGCAGTCCAAAGAAGAGTCTCGAATGAAGTTCTCTGATGAAGTAGTGCCTTCAATGAAGTAGTGATCTGAAGTGCTACGATGAAGTGGTAAAGATGAGAGTAATTTACAAGTACAGAATAATATAGTCTAAATGTTTGGGGGAGACAATCGAAGGTTAAGTTTCCCCCTTTTAAACACATAATCGATGTTTTTGAAAGATTTCAACTAAAAAAAAATATAATAAAAAAGAACAACAGTATCGCCGATTCTACATTTTTGACGGCAATATCATTTCGTAATAGCACATAAGCACAATTTTGAGTACATGACTGAGTACGTATTAATTTTGGTTCATTATAATTACGATTACAATTACCAATTAATTCACATTCACTTGTTGTTTAATTACACTTCCATTTTAAAGTACATTCTTACATGATAAATTAAATCATTACATTTAATTACAGTTTCACTGAAGTACATTACAAGTTATTATTAATTTAAAGTATTACAGTTAATTACAATTAAACAGTTACTATAACTTTTCGTTTTTACAGTGTTTCATATTAGACAATTAAGATGTTAGAAATATAATACAAAGTACATGGCACTTACGAGATAATTTATTTACGAAATAATATCTTATAATGTTATGAATTTGAAATCAGAGCGGACGGAGGCATCTGATCTTTGAGGCGCTCGAATTCTGCTGTGATGAGCGGAATTTCGATCTTACTAAGCATTCTTTTGAATTCACCTCGGGAGGTCAATATAATTAAAAATAAAAATGAAAAAAATAATACGAGAACGTTTTTTCGCGTTCCCGAACGAACTGCGAAAGTTTTGCATTTCATGATTGACACGAGTAAACATAGACTGATAAGTTGATAGGGCATAAGTAGACAATAGGTAGATGAATGAATAATAATAAAATTAATAAAGGATAGCGGTCGAGAAAGAACATGAATGTAAGAATGAGTATGGTTCAATAATAATGTTTATGCTACATAACATATAAATAATGACTTCTATAGAGTGTTTAGTCCTTAGGGAAATAAATGACGGGAAAATGTGACGTCATAGTTATTGAATTTTTACGTATAGTACAAATCATTGTTAGGAAGATTTACAAGAACGAATTAAGACACAGAGTGGGAAACGTAAAGAGAATAAAGTTATTTTGTGACGTCATAGTGTATAAGTCATTATTAGAAAGATGAATTAGAAAAATACAGGAATGAATAAAGACGTACAAATCGAAATTCTATCCAAACTCGCTTATGTGATTTTTGGTTTCTTATGTAAAAATGGACAATGAATTCATATAATGATGGTGTAGGAATTGTTCATTGTTCACTTTTTACATTACTCTCCCCTTTTAAAAATGATATTTATACAATAATTTAATAGGGTACCATTAATACAATACAAATGAGAAAATAACATCCTAACAGGGTACCATTAATACAATACAAATTTTATACAGAACGATTTCGCGTGGTCGAGTACAATGCAGAGTATCCAAATTTTTAAAATGACACTTGCTTACAAAATATAAAAAAATCAAAGATTAATACTTTAGTTAGACAAACATTTAATAGGATTAATACATTAATTTAGAGAACAATTAAGCTAGACAAAGAATGATATTGTAAAATTTTTAGCAAAATTTTATTTTTTTTTTTTTTCTGTGGGGAAAATTACATTCATAATGACTAGGAAAAAGGGAAAAATATAAATCGTACAATCTAGAAGCTAATTTTTATTGACTAGTGTAGGTGAAAAATAGAATTACGTAATGGATGATGTTAGACCTGTGGTCAAATGTGTAGGGATTTGGAAGGTTTTTTTGAATTAACAAAGTTTAAAAATGATGTATAATAATTTAAGATGGGTTAGGGTTATATATATATATAATATATATATATATATATTCGTTAAGGAATAGATAAAACAACTTAATAAATGCTGACGAGAATTTATATATAGTAGCAAAAATTATTAAGATTATAACGATGATGTTTGCATACGAGTTTTTAATGCAAAAGTGACTGAAGGGACGAACGTAATGAATTCGAATATGTGTCAAAAGTATAAAATTCAATTAGGATTATAGATTTTACATATTTAATCAGTACACGTATAAGGTAATTAAAAAAAACGAACTTAGAGGACTTACAATTAATTGAAAGTACATCTCACGGTTTTAAAATTGAACAAAAGAAAAATAATAATACAAATTAAAAATATGAATCAATTATGCATTTTAATGAGCTAACATAATTTTTTTATAATATTCTTAAAAAATAAAAGTAAATCGAGCGATAGATGAGTTTCGACTAAGAATAAAAACGTTATTGAAATGGAAGGGAAGCATTTCGAACAATCTTTTCTTTTAATAATTTCAATTAAATTTTACATTAAAAATTATTTTTATATAATAAAAAAAAAAATTTAAAAAGGTTTAATAATTTTTGCAGGTTAAGTAGAAAAATCATACTCTGTCGTTGAATGTTGATAGAATTTTGAATTATTTGATATTTTAGTCTGAAAACTTGTTTGCATATAGACAAATACATCTGTTTTATTGCGTAGAAGTTTTATTAAAAATTAAATGACTGAAATTTAGGGTATGTGCGGTCATACGGGTAAATTTCCCGATCGTACAGAGCAGGATAAATTAGGTACATGATCGATTAATTGTTACGCTATTTCTGTCATCATATAATCAAAATAATTATAAAACTCGTTAAAAACTTTTGTAAAAACGGTTTTGTTACAATTAATGAATTACATAACTATATATTTATATACATAACAATGCATGAAAAGGGAAAGACAAATCAGTGAATTTCCGTCTTACAAACAAACAAAAAAGGTTAAACCAAAGACGCAAATCGGTCAATTTTGGTTGAATTTAATTCTCTTTTACAACAAAAAAAGGTTGAATTAAATTCTCTTGAACAACAAAAAAAGGTTGAATTCAATTGACTGCATTGAAATGAATGGGTATTTGAAACCAACAGAGATTGACTTAAAACAAAACTCTCTGACTTCAAATAAAATTCTAACTTTGAATAAAACTCTGACTTCGAATCTAACTCTGACTTCGAATCTAATTCTCAATTTCGAATCTAACTCTGACTTCGAATCTAACTCTGACTTCGAATCTAACTCTGACTTTGAATCTAACTCTGACTTTGAATCTAACTCTGACTTCGAATATAACTGAAATCTCTGGGGCGGTTGTCCCTCTTAGATGCAACCTATTGACTTGAACTCTTATCAAGTATCTCTATAAATCTCTGGGGCGGTTGGCCGTCTTGGTGCAACCTTCTGACTTGACCTCTTATCAAGTATTCTGAAACTGAAAATGAAACTAAAAATGGAAAATGACTGCACTTGATCTTTATCAAGTGGAGACGATTAACCTCTGGGGTTTGGTTGACCCTCTTGGTGCAACCTTCTGACTTGAAAAATGACTTCAAAAAATGACTTCAAAAAATGACTTCAAAATTGCTTCAAGTATCTCTCTAAATCTATAAACTCTCTGTAAACTCTCTCTCTCTTAATTTGCAAGTCAATTCAATTCAGTAATTGAAAAAAATTTGCAAACAAAAAATAAAAAATGTAAACATCATTTCATTCTAATGTACGGGAAGGTACATAAAATAAAATTATTCTATACTGAATATAACAGTGAAAATAACTGAAATTCTCTCTCTGAAATTAATTCTCTCTGAAATTAATTCTCTGTGTTACAATTAACTCTCTGTGTTACAATTAACTCTCTGTGTTACAATTAACTCGCTTACAATTAACTCTCTTACAATAACTGTTTCACTAAAAAAAAGTGTATCACTGGTGTAAGGAATGTTCACTGTGTTTCTTGTAAATTCTGACTTGATACTCATTATTAACTGTTAATAATAGTGACTTTTCAAGTGTTTATAAATTTCTTAAAAAAAACAACTCTTACTTAACAAGATTCCTACGGCGAAATCCTTAGAGACGTGTCCTGAAGACGTCTTGCTGGCTACTTGTTCCTGGATGAAAACTAGGCGTGAAGAACTTGGAGTCGTGACGCACCGGTTCAAGGGTGGATGTTACGAACTAGAAGTCGTGACACGCCGGTCAACTGGTTTTATCCTGAGGCAGGGTAATTTCTATCTTGGCCAAAGAGTGGCCTCTTCTTAAAATAATCTTCTTCTTAAAATAATCTTGTTATCCTGGTGCAGGGTAATTTCTATCTTGGCCAAAGAGTGGCCTCTTCTTAAAATAATCTTCTTAAAATAATCTTCTTAAAATCTTCTTTTTATCCTGATGCAGGGTAATTTCTATCTTGGCCAAGAGTGGCCACTTGTTAAACATCTTCTTGTTAAACATCTTCTTGTTAAACATCTTCTTGTTAAACATCTTCTTGTTAAAATCTTCTTGTTAAACATCTTCTTGTTAAACATCTTCTGGTTAAACATCTTCTTAAAATCTGTTAAGATCCTGGTAAAGGGTCTCCTTATCCTGGCTGCAGCGAGGCTGCAGTCCAAAGAAGAGTCTCGAATGAAGTTCTCTGATGAAGTAGTGCCTTCAATGAAGTAGTGATCTGAAGTGCTACGATGAAGTGGTAAAGATGAGAAGTAATTTTACAAGTACAGTATAATATAGTCTAAATGTTTGGGGGAGACAATCGAAGGTTAAGTTTCCCCCCTTTTTAAACACATAATCAGATGTTTTTGAAAGATTTCAACTAAAAAAAATATAAATAAAAAAGAACAACAGTATCGCCGATTCTACATTTTTGACGGCAATATCATTTCGTAATAGCACATAAGCACAATTTTGAGTACATGACTGAGTACGTATTAATTTTGGTTCATTATAATTACGATTACAATTACCAATTAATTCACATTCACTTGTTGTTTAATTACACTTCCATTTTAAAGTACATTCTTACATGATAAATTAAATCATTACATTTAATTACAGTTTCACTGAAGTACATTACAAGTTATTATTAATTTAAAGTATTACAGTTAATTACAATTAAACAGTTACTATAACTTTTCGTTTTTACAGTGTTTCATATTAATAGACAATTAAGATGTTAGAAATATAATACAAAGTACATGGCACTTACGAGATAATTTATTTACGAAATAATATCTTATAATGTTATGAATTTGAAATCAGAGCGGACGGAGGCATCTGATCTTTGAGGCGCTCGAATTCTGCTGTGATGAGCGGAATTTCGATCTTACTAAGCATTCTTTTGAGTTCACCTCGGGAGGTCAATATAATTAAAAATAAAAATGAAAAAAATAATACGAGAACGTTTTTTCGCGTTCCCGAACGAACTGCGAAAGTTTTGCATTTCATGATTGACACGAGTAAACATAGACTGATAAGTTGATAGGGCATAAGTAGACAATAGGTAGATGAATGAATAAGTAATAAAATTAATAAAGGATAGCGGTCGAGAAAGAACATGAATGTAAGAATGAGTATGGTTCAATAATAATGTTTATGCTACATAACATATAAATAATGACTTCTATAGAGTGTTTAGTCCTTAGGGAAATAAATGACGGGAAAATGTGACGTCATAGTTATTGAATTTTTACGTATAGTACAAATCATTGTTAGGAAGATTTACAAGAACGAATTAGAGACACAGAGTGGGAAACGTAAAGAGAATAAAGTTATTTTGTGACGTCATAGTGTATAAGTCATTATTAGAAAGATGAATTAGAAAAATACAGGAATGAATAAAGACGTACAAATCGAAATTCTATCCAAAACTCGCTTATGTGATTTTTGGTTTCTTATGTAAAAATGGACAATGAATTCATATAATGATGGTGTAGGAATTGTTCATTGTTCACTTTTTACATTTATATATATATATTATAATATATATATATATATATTATATATACAGTATAATATATATATATATATATATATATATATACAGTATAATATATATATATATATATATATATATATATATACACACACAGGTGTTCCAGGAGGAAATGTCAAGAGTGCACCATTTCACTCTTTGGGTATTTCTAAGTAGAAAGTATTATATCGATATGGGTCTGATTCCCAACCGTTACCAAGATACAGGCCTCTACATTTGTGTAATTAAAACATAATAAAAAGGCGATCTTAGATACTATTTAATGACACTTGTGGTTTACAAAAAGTACAAACATACAATACACTATTGCACTTATTGCAGAATGGTTTCAAAGTGACCCGGTTGGCGACTAAATTGTAACTTGTCGGAAAAGAAAAACTCCCACCGCAACATTTTTGGTGCCCAGACCCGGGAATCGGGAAGCACCCAACGTTGATGGCCGAAAGGCTTAGCACGAGTAACTCAGGAAAAATGTCAGATTTAGATGATCTCAGGAACGAGGTTGCCCAGTTGGTTGACTTTGTCAAAGAACAGAGACAACAAGCGGAAGAATCAGAAAAGAAGTTGAAAAATATCGAACAAGTCTGGAAAGAGAAACACGATAAATTGACTCGGGAAAACGATGAATTATTAGTGAAGAGCGAATACTGGCAGGAACGAGTGAACCAGCTTGAAAGAAAACAGGCAGCTCAGGAAGAACAGGAACTTCAGGACGATTTTAAGGTTGATGTGAACCTACCACCGGATAGTGAAAGATATAACGAGGAACTCCAGAAAGAACTTCCAGAGAAATCCCGACTAAAAGAACCCAAAAGGAGCAGAACTTCCAAGACCCATAGCCTGAGTTCCGATTCTTCTCATGATGAGGACTCAAGTTCATCGGAAGAGATGGGCATCAAGAAAGAGGGTGCTCACCCTGGCTATCCGTCGCCTAGGAAATATAGACATCGAGTCTCGAATCTGACCCATGAATGCTCCCGATTTGGATGATTTCGATGTCAGCAGTGGATGTTCCTTCCCGGAGTATCTTGAAGCTTTTGAGCGCCACTGTATGTCCAAGTTTAATTGCGAGAGACGAGACTGGACAGGAACTTTGGGGAAGCACTTGACGGGAAAACTTCGTGATTTGTACCATGCTTATGGGGGTTGTGGTGTTGAGTATGACGACATGAAGGGAAAGTTACTTACATGGTACAAAAGAATCAAGAAGACAGTAACCATCGGAAAAGTTGCCGAGTTCAAGAACGCCATAATGAAACCAGAAGAATCTCCGGACGTATATGCAGTCCGATTGGAAACATTGGCACAAAAAGCTTTTCCCCAGAAAGACATCGAGACCAGTAAGGAATTAAGGAGGAAATATCTTGAGACCGTCCTAGAGGACAATGATTATGTTTATGTTTTATTCAAGTGATTACTTATTATGCTTATTCCTTTTTCAGATGACCGTTGTCATTGTTTGACTTTATATAAATAAATAAATGATTACAAAGAGTTGGTTCTCATTTATGACAACGGTCTTAGGTACAAATGACTCATTAATTACATGAATAATAAAATAAGTCTACATACGTGGTAAATTCAAGCAACTGTCAACCACCCTAACCTAATTAAGCAACTTCAACAAACGCTATCCACAATGCCTGCCGTAGAATGTCCTATCACAGGTTGTACCTATGTCACAGCAGACCTGGACCCAGCCATTGTAGCCGCACTTATAACAGCCCACTGCACGACCCATGTCCCAAGCCCGACAGTCTCTGCAAAGGTTGAGAAAGTAAGACGGCCAACCATTTCGGCTGCAGGTACCAGTGAAGACTGGACATATTTTACGTCGCGTTGGACAGATTATGCGGAAGCTACAAAAATCACTGGTAGGGACAAAGTGGTACAACTACTTGAATGCTGCGACGATTCACTCCGCAAAGATTTGACAAGATCCGCAGGTGGAAGCCTAACAAACAAAACCGAAGATGAAGTCCTTGCTGCAATCAAGAAACTAGCTGTCCGAGAGGAGAACACCATGGTAGCCAGGGTTACCCTACACAATATGCGACAGGACCGCGACGAAACTGTGCGCAGTTTTGGAGCCCGTCTTCGTGGTCAGGTCGGAGTCTGCAAATTTCTTGTTGAATGCCCAAGCTGCAACAACAACGTAAATTACACTGACCCCATCCTTCGCGACGTCCTTACCCGCGGAATTGCTGACCCGGAAATACAACTGGAACTCCTCGGCAACAGTAACCAGGAGATGACCCTGGAAGACGTCTTTCAGTTTGTCGAGGCGAAGGAAGCAGGCAAGCGCTCAGCATCACGACTGCTGGACTCCCATGCCGCGGAGGCCGCAGGCAGCACATACAGGAGAAGTAAGCAAATACCCCCACAAGACAAAAATGCCCCTTGTTCATATTGTGGTAAAAAAGGACACGGCAGAAGAGCCCCATTCCACATACGCAAGAAGGATTGCCCTGCGTACAACCACAAATGCAAAATTTGCCAGCGCGACAGCCATTGGGAATCCGTATGCAGGAGCAAAGACAAGGACAAGAGCCTTTCAGCCACTCCCAATAAACCTGATCAGTGCGAAGGTGCGGTATTTGATCTTCTCTGCGCCACAAGCAACACTTCCGTGCCACATAAGAAAAGAGCAATCGCCCTCGACCATCACATTTACAATGAACTATCGGACATGTGGATCAAGAAAAACTCACAACCACAACCACACATCAACCTAACAGTCAGGACTCTCCCCGAAGACAACGAGGCGCTTGGGGCAACCCTCAATGCCCACCCAAAAACCGTGGTACTGCCTGCCATGGCAGACACAGGCTGTCAGAGCTGCCTCACCGGTATCAAGGTTATCCACCGCCTCGGCCTTCTCCAGGCTGACCTCATCCCTGTGACCATGAAGATGCACGCCGCCAACAACAAGGGCATCAAAATCCTTGGCGCAGCCATACTTCGCCTCACTGGCAAGGATGAACAGGGCCAACAAGTAGAAACGAGACAGGTAACATGTGTGACAGATTCTTCTGACAAGTTCTTCATCAGCAGAGAGGCATGCGTTTCACTCGGCATTATCTCGGGAAGATTCCTACAGTGGGGGAAGTCCAACTGGATCCAGCACAATACTGTAACAACAGTGCCAGCACGCCACACAGTGACAGCGGACTTGTAACTAACTGTGACTGTCCAAGACGCCAACATCCTCCATCACCTCCAATCGAGCTACCGCTACCCGCTGTTGCGGCGAACCAGCAAAAGCTCAAGGAATACCTGCTGGACTATTACAAATCAAGCACCTTCAACACTTGTGACCACCAAGCGCTGCCCATGATGGACGGCCCCCCAATGAAATTGATGGTGGACCCCAATGCCAAACCAGTCGCACATCACACCCCCGTCCCAGTACCAATCCACTGGCAGGAGGACGTGAAGGCTGGCCTCGACCAAGATGTCAGACTGGGTGTCCTTGAACCAGTACCCGTTGGTGAGCCCGTAACCTGGTGTCACAGAATGGTGGTGTGCGCCAAAAAGAACGGAAAACCAAGGCGTACCGTTGACTTTCAACCCCTCAACGCTCACGCCACCCGCGAAACACACCACACTCAATCGCCATTCCACCAGGCCAGATCAGTACCGCAAGGCAAAAAGAAAACAGTGTTTGATGCATGGAATGGATATCACAGCGTACCAATCTGTGAAGAAGACCGCCACTTGACCACCTTCATAACGCCCTGGGGTCGCTACCGTTACAAAACCGCTCCCCAGGGTTACATTGCATCTGGTGACGGTTACACAAGAAGGTACGACGAAATTGTATCGAGCATCCCTAACAATACAAAGTGCATTGACGACGTCTTGCTCTGGTCAGACACAGTGGAGGAGAGCTTCTTCCAGGCCACCCAGTGGCTTGACACCTGCGGCAGACACGGAATCACACTGAACCCCGACAAGTTTGTGTTCTGTCAGGACAAGGTTGAATTTGCAGGCTTCGAGATCACATCTGACAGTGTCCGACCCTGTAAAAAATACCTCAAAGCAATCCTAGAGTTTCCATCTCCAAAGAACATCACCGACGTTCGATCATGGTTCGGGCTCATCAACCAGGTGTCGTATGCCTTCAGCATGGCCAAGAGGATGCAGCCGTTCCGCCTACTTCTGAAGCCAGGAACACCTTTCAAGTGGGATGACGAATTGGAAACCATCTTCGAAGAATCAAAGGATGTCATCATCACAGAAATAGAGGAGGGTTAAAATTTTTGACAAAACCAAGCCCACATGCCTCGCCACAGACTGGTCGAAAACAGGCATCGGCTACTGGCTACTTCAGAAACACTGCACCTGTACACGAGTCGAACCCTTCTGCTGCCATACTGGATGGCGTGTCACATTGGTCGGCAGTAGATTCACTACCTCAGCTGAGTCCCGCTATGCACCAGTAGAAGGAGAAGCACTTGCTGTCGCCGATGCCCTTGACAAGGCGAGGTACTTCGTGCTGGGATGCGAAGACCTAATAATTGCAGTGGACCACAAACCTCTCCTCAAAGTGTTTGGTGACAGATCCCTAGAGGACATATCTAATACACGCCTCAGAAACTTGAAGGAAAAAACCCTCAGGTACCGCTTCCGGATGATCCACGTACCAGGCGCGAAACACAAAGCTGCTGACGGGGTGTCACGATACCCCACTGGCGACCCCATACCACTGACACTCCCCGATGACGTAGCAGCCATCCATCAACCATGCGAGGGAACGGCGTTCTTTCCCCCCCCCACCTTCCTAGCCGGCATACGGACATCACTGACAGATGGTAATGGCATGGAAGCCTGCGTCATTTCTGCAGCCGCATCAACACTCAACTCGCTGAGCCTGGCATCAGTGACATGGGATCGAGTACGCACCGCCACGACCAGCGATGAAGTCATGAATAGTTTAGCCAATGTCATAGAGTCCGGCATGCCTGAATCCCGCCATGCACTCCCTGCACAGCTGCGGGAATATCACCAGTTTCGCGACGACCTCCGCACTGTTGACGGCGTGGTAATGTACAGGAACCGCACGGTTATCCCGCCGGCCCTCAGGCAAGAAGTACTGGCTTCACTCCACTCAGCTCATCAAGGTACTTCATCCATGATCTCCAGAGCAGAAGACTCCATTTTCTGGCCTGGCATCACACCAGCCATCACAGCACTACGGGCTAGCTGCAACCACTGCAACCGCATGGCACCAACCCAGCCCAGCGCTCCACCCACTCCACCAACATCACCAGAATACCCCTTCCAGTGCGTCTGCGCGGACTACTTCCACTACAAAGGAGTAAACTACCTGGTCGTGGTGGACAGATACTCTAACTGGCCAATAGTAGAGAGGTCATCAGATGGTGCTGCTGGACTCATCGCTGCTGACGCTCCTGACGGACCTTCGTCACCTTCGACGGACCTTCGTCACCTTCGGCATCCCCGACGAACTGGCTTCCGATGGGGGCCCTGAATTTACCGCAGCAGCCACACGGCAGTTCCTCAAAAACTGGGGCGTACACCACCGACTCTCATCAGTGGCTTTCCCTCACAGCAACTGTCGGGCAGAAGTTGGTGTCAAGACAACGAAACGCCTAATAACCGACAACACTGGACCAAACGGCGACCTCAACACCGAAAACTTTCAACGGGCCATGCTTCAATACAGAAACACGCCGGATAGAGATACAAAACACTCCCCAGCAATGTGTGTATTCGGCCGCCCTATCCGGGACTTCATTCCAATCCTTCCCGGCCGATATAAACCACACGACACGTGGCGTGAAAACTTGGCCCCCGAGAAGAAGCTCTGAGGAACCGCCACATGAGGGGAGCGGAACGCTGGTCAGAGCACACCAAGAGACTCCCACCACTAGCAGTCGGAGACCTTATACGCATCCAGAACCAGGTCGGTCCACACGCCCGTAAATGGGACAAGACAGGTGTGGTCATCGAAGTCAGGCAGTTTGACCAGTACGTGGTTAGGGTCGATGGATCTGGGAGGGTAACTGTAAGGAACAGGAAATTCCTTAAAAAATATGAACCCTTCAGCACACCTGCTCCAAAGATGACCATAGACCAACATTTGAAGAACTTCCTAGCGGTGCCCACCAACAGCCCACCTGCTGCACCACCTACACCTGCCAGGTCAGCACCAGGACCAAAGACACCCGCTTCACCCCGTAGTCCGACACGGTCCAGCCCACACGTTGAACGCAGGCGCCCCCTGAAGAGACCACACCCCCACCCAAGAAGACATGTCAACGCCGCCCATCGACATACTACCACCTGCACCCCCTAGGCCAATGGGTACGGCACCCCAAACTGCAACTCCACTAAGGCGTTCGAACCGTACCAGACGCCCCCCTACCTGGCATGAAGACTACCATATGAATCAAGAAGAGTAACCAATCAAGTATGCTTTAAATTAAGGGCACTGACAAAATAAGGTTTAGTCTTTATCCGTAAACATACAAATTTTTTTTTTTTTTGCCATATTATCCTTAATAATCTTCTTTATAAAATTGCTGGCTCAAAGACTTGGGGGAGAGATAGAGTACAGTACACTTTACACTTTACTTACTAAGAACTTTATATTGTGTTCCCAATACAGCTGTAACCTCATTACTGTACTATTACTTTTGTCAGGAATACCGTTGTACAACCCTTATTTTAATATATGATTCAATCTCTCGCTGAACTCTCTAATTGTATTGTAATATGTTTGATTGGATATAATGTACTGTATAATTCCATAAGTATTTATATTTTAGTTTCTACAGTATCGTATTCATCATGATGTAATAGCAAAGCTTTATGTTCTCATATTACTCTTAAATAAACTAGTATCTATGTTTTCCTATTAAAGTACTATACTGTATTCACTTTATAAAACAATATAAGTCTTCGCACTACTGTACTGCAATTACCTCATATCACATCTAGTATCAAAGACTTGGGAGGAGATAGAGGACAATGATTATGTTTATGTTTATGTTTATTCAAGTGATTACTTATTATGCTTATTCCTTTTTCAGATGACCGTTGTCATTGTTTGACTTTATATAAATAAATAAATGATTACAGAGAGTTGGTTCTCATTTACGTCCCATCAGCCCTGTCACAACAATTAGCAAGAATCATCATGGAGAATAAGACTCTACACCATAAGAAGGTCTACTGGTCCAATATTCTGGATTTTGTGGCCTTACAGGAAAGGGAAAGACGACCACTCACGAAACTATTGAAGTCCTCCAGATGCAGGTCCCTGCTCAGCCTACTGATTATCTTGATGCGTCTGGACAGGAATTTGTTCCTCCAACCCAGCAGCGAACAGGCAGGAATAGAGGACGCGGTCGTGGACGCGGACAGGGAAGAGGAAATGGAAATGGGACCAGAGTTTTTTCCTCACGAACACAAGGTGGATCTAGATCAAACCACCAGGGACAAGATTCATCACAAAATCGTCACCAGAATCAGAAACGAGAGTATACTCGAGGACCCTCGCAGAGCCCTCGAGAACAACGTCGACCTAGAAATCATGATCGGAGGGAATCAAACCATGAAGCGACCGACGAAGAGGAATGTCAGTGGTGTGCCAGAAAAGGACATGACGAATCAAACTGCCGAAGGAGAATGGTGCGTGTTTATTGTGCGGCGAGTTGGACCATTTTGTCCGTGATTGTTTCCAAAATCGGCAGAGAAGAGACACCCCTGGCCCCGCAACAAGATACCAATGTTCCATCTGTCAAGGTCCTCATCCTGGCATGTATTGTCCTCCAGAAATCAGAATCGATCGTTTTCCAGAAATCAGGATTCTGAAAATCGGGAACATCAACAGGTGTCCCCGTCGGAAAACTGAGATTATCCAACGAGGCCAGGGACTCGTTGGAGAGAATTGTTATGATCCCTGATACCGATGACTACTCTAGACATACTTGTATTTTGGAAATTTCCCCTATAGAATCCCATTTTTCCGAAAACCCCCGTTTTCATGACTCACAAACTATTCAGGAAATTGAAGCTCCAGAGGAACAATTGGAGATTTCCCCGCAGACAACGACCCCTATCGCGGCTCCCAGGATTGTCTTTCATGATGAGCTAGCTCCAGAACCAGCAGCTCTTGAAGAACCTGATGTGCCTAAATTCGATATTAGAGGAGTTAAGTTTGCAGAATTAGAACCAGCTAATGTACTTACCTTGAATGTGGTCATTAATAACACTATTGGAAACAGTCTTATCGATACAGGGGCTCAAGTTAGCTTAATTTCGGAAGAATTGATTGAGCAATTGGGATTAGTTCTGGATACACAGGAAACCATACCCATTCGTGGGATAGGTAAGGATACAGCATGTCACACCTTGGGATCAGTACAGATTGCACTTTCTCTACATAATATTGTCATGAAACTTTGTACATTTCTAGTAATCCTGCATTTGGACCCAAATTACCCACTTTTTCTTGGATTAGATTTCCTACGGATGAATGGCTTGCAAGTGAACCTATCTCGTCAAAGAGTGTCTGGAACTTGTCCGGATGGATCTAAATGAGATGTGTATTTGGGCTCAAGTGGAACAGAGTGTAAGAAGTACAGCTGAGAGTGTACAAGGGAATGATTGTGGGCCTGTTAGGGTACCAGTAGAATGGAATGAACGAGAAAGTGAATTGAATGGTGACTGTGCATTTTCACAAGGTTCAGGAATGTGGTTCTATGATGGTAGTGTTGTGAATGCTCATTTGGGTGATAAAGTAATTGGTGTGCCAGGCATCATGAATGTTGAACAACCGTCAGTCTTGTTGTATACACGAGGGAAGTCATTGGGAAAGATTAAAAAGGGAGACACAGTAGGAAACATGTACGCTGTGGTCATACATGAAATTAATGGACCTCAATGCCGGACTGTGATGCAGGAAGACATCGACCCTAGTAATACTTCTCCAGCTCTTCAAGATTGGACTCAAGAACGTATACAGTCAGAAATACTTCTAGATGAATTGACCCCAGAACAAAAAGACAGTGTCTACAACCTGTTGGAATCACGAAAGGAAGTATTGAGTCGTGGAGATTCAGATGTTGGCGCCGCGAAAATGACCCCACACCGCATCGAACTCTACGATGAAACCCCAATTTATCAACGACCTAGAAGATTTCCGGAGCCTATATCTCAGGCAATTGAAGATCAGTGTCAGGAACTTCATGAACTAGGCATCATTGAACCTACCACTTCACCATGGAGTGCTCCTGTAGTCCCGATTAGAAAACCGGATGGTTCCATCCGGTTATGCGTTGACTATCGCAAATTGAATAAAGTCACGAAGCCCGATAGATTCCCGATGACCAACCTTACAGATTCAGTATATAGTCTTCATGAAGTAAAGTTTTTCACGACCCTGGACCTTGTCCGGGGCTATTATCAAATGCCTATTGAAAAGGATAGTCGGGATTATACAGCGTTCTCGACCCCTCACGGTCATTGGTGTTTCAAGAAACTCAGCTTTGGGTTGAAAAATGCCCCAGCTGCTTTCCAGCGAGAGATGCAAGAGGTATTGAAAGGATTTTCTAGAAAGAATGTATTGGTCTATATTGATGACATCTTGATCATGGAAAAATCCTTTGATGCTCATCTGAAACTTGTTGAAAATGTTTTGAAAGTTCTGGAAGATCATCGAATTAAGATCAAGCTTCCAAAATGCCGATGGTTCAAGTCAGAGGTACCTTTCTTGAGACATATAGTGAGTTCTAGTGGGTTATCGAAGTCTCCTGAATATATGGAGAAAGTCCGAAACTTCCCAAAGCCCAAAACTGTTCATGAATTGAGGGAGTTTCTTGGATTAGTAAATTTCCAAAGAAAATTCCTACCACAATGTTCAGCTCTCGCAAAACCATTGTCAAAACTTACAGGAAAATCTGCCTCTGCTAGTCTGCAATGGACTCCTGAAATGGAATCTTCTTTCAATGCACTCAAGACTGAGATGCAGAAAGAGGTAGAGCTTGCTTTTCCAGATTATCGTGATACCGCAGAGAAGATAAACCTTTGGGTAGATGCTTCCGCCATTGGTGCCGGAGCCTGCCTAACTCAGGTTCAAGATGGAAGGGTCAGGATCATCGCTCATGCCTCCATGACCTTCTCGAACCCTCAACGCAAATACTCCGTAACCGAACGGGAATTAGCTGCAATGCGATTGGGTGTAAAAACTTTTCGCGCGCTTCTATACGGCATACCTTTCATCTTGAATACAGACCATCAGGCTTTGTTTAATCTGCATAACATGAGACTCGTGAATGATAGGATTGCTCGTACTCTAGAAGACTTGGCAGAGTTTGACTTTGAACTCCATTACGTACCGGGAAAGGAAAATCAAGCTGCAGATACCCTGTCTCGCCACTTCCAGATGTGTCAGGAAGATGGAACAGAAGTAGTTCCAAGCGAACTTCCAAAAGGATTATTGGTACAATTTAAACCGGAAGGAGGTGGTGATTCATTAATAGAGTGTCTTTGGTATGTCTTGACTCATGTCTTGGAAAAGGAATGTCCAGAAAGTACTACATTGCTCAGGAAACAATTGGTGAGTGAACTCATGAATAAGCCCTCACGATATAATGTTCAATTGAATGCTAAGAAAAAGCAACGCTTACGATTGATGACACTGACTGGTCAACCTCTAACTCTTGAAGTCCTATTGGTTTGTAGTAACTTATATAATCTTGATATTATCGTACATTTCGGGTCGACTCACCCTCTCGTGTTTCGTGTTTGTTCGGGGAAGGGTGATGACAACAGAGAAAGAGTGCACCTTCAGTGCCTTGGGGGGGAATACACTTTAATCTGTTACAGGAAAACAAAACATTCCAAATAAACATTCACTAATAAACACGATTGACTCATCTAACTCCACTGACTCCGATCCGGATCCAGCGAATCCAATTGTAATTGGTCACGAAAACTATGATTCTCCGGACCTGGAAATTAACCTGTGTATTTCTGAGTATCAAGTTGAAATTGTATGTTCACATTCATCCAGAGCTAGAGCAATTGTTCCTCTTGAATGTAATGGGTTAACTTATTGTGCTCTAGTGGATTCCGGGGCTGAAATTAGTTTGGTGTCGGAGTCTACATGGAGAACTATACTGGGAGATCGGGAAGATTTTGCACAAGACATAGTAGTCAAGATACAGGGAATAGCTGAACGACAGGTGATGGTAACTAAATTTGTAAAACTTGAAGTGTCTATGGGATCTCGGATAATATTGAAAGATCATCCATTTGCCATCATGGATGATAAATCTCTCTCGTCTTGCTTTTTGCTTGGTGCAAATTTCTTGACGGCTTCAGGACTTGTACTGGATTTATCAAATGATAGTGTCCTGAAGGAAGGAGAAGTGGTTGTCACTTTCTTGGCAACTAAAGTGGATCCATCACAAGATCCTGATGTAATTGTTATAGGGAATGTTAGACCTTATCCTCTTCTTGAATGGGTTAATATTGAAGCACTTCAGAAAAGTGACTTAGAATTGCGCAGGCTTAAAAATCATCTGGAAAGAGGAAATGTGACTGTTCGTTGTCCGCGAAATCTATCTCGGTATAGCTGTTACCTTCGAGACATTTGTATTGAGAATGGAGTTTTGGTCAAATATGACTCAAGGGATCCTGAATTGTATCCACAAGTCTTGATCTCATTTAACTTCTTGATTGAAATAGTCATTAGTGTCCATCTTGAAATGGCCCATGTTGGCCGTACTAAAGTTCTGGAAGTTCTTACTCGAGAAGTATTTCATCCTCAATTGTACCAAGTTGTTCAGGAAGTGGTCACGTCATGTTCACAGTGCCAACTGAACAAAGTTTCAAACCAAATTAGAGCTTCACCTACATTAAAAATCATGACCAGGTCACCTTTCGAACTGGTGGCTGCAGACTTGGTAGTGTTCCTGAAAACATCTCGAGGAAATATTGGCTGTCTAGTGGTCGTTGACCACTATTCGAAGTGGGTGGTAGCTGTCCCGATAATGAACAAAACTTCCAGCACTATTTCTAGATTGTTCGAGACCCGTGTTTTGCCAAGTTTATTGAGAAGGCCATGTCGGTTATTAACCGATAATGGACCTGAATTTAGGGGTCACGAATTTGAACAGATGTTGGCTCAGTATGGCATTGTCCATGTATTCACGACCCCAAATCGTCCTGAAGGAAATGGTGCGGTCGAGAGAGTAAATCGTACCATTGGCGAATTTCTCAGGAATCTCGTACAAGATCCTAGCTCGTGGGATTTACATCTTCCTAGAGCTATCATATCTTACAATGGTACAGTGCATACGGAGTTAACAATGTCTCCTGCACAATTCCTATTGGAAAACTCTCATCCAGACCCTATTCCAGCCATCATCTCGACTCAGGTTCAAGAACATTGGGCTCTTGGTCATCCTAGTTTTTGTCCCTTCTCTAGAGGACAGTTAGTAATCAAGAAGGTAGTTCAAAAGGGGAACCTTGTTACGAACAAGTTCCTTCCCAAATATTGTGGCCCATTCCGGATTGATCGGGTGGAAGCAAATGGAGTCACGTATGTGATTTATCCAGCCTACCCGAAGGATCAACCCTTCTTGACGACTTCTCGAGCCCACCATACTCAGTTGCGAGCTTGGAAGAAGGCTCCTGCTTTTCTCAGGAACCATCCAAGCTATTCTCGATTGGTAAAACTTCCCTGGGGTACCCCAGATGACCAACCTGATTTGTCTGATCAGGAATGTGCTTGTCCAAATGATGTCCCAAACTTTTCCTACTTGTTTGATATATAGTTCATCGGAAGAAAGTTCTTGGGATTCTTCTAGTGATTCTCATAACGATCATGATGAAATAGCATCAGGAAAGCCGGGAGTGCCCTCAGGACGCCCCTGGATTTCTGTTGCTCTGGATTCCTCTGATGATTCCTCTAGTGAATCATCAGAAAGCTCTTCTAGTTCCAGTCCCATCGAACCTGATTTTTCAGGATTTCCTGATACTTTTCCGATTTTTCAGGATTTCCTGATGTTTCTGTTGTCTCGGGTAAAGAAGGTCACGTTTCCAGATGTTCCAGATTCATCAAGTAGTGATTTGGCTAACATTATTAATAACATGTCACCTATACCTCGGGAACCTAACCAACAAAATAAACAGCCTGTATCAGAGAATGAACAATCGTCTAGTTTATTCGAGCCACCCCAGGGTAATGATCCTAGGCATAGTTCTCCTTGTGACGTCAATGTATCAGAGAGTGTATCTTCTCCAGACTCATCTTCTCTAGTGAAATCGTTAGAGGTAACTCTAGAGCATGTTCAGGAGGATAGGGAGGAGATATGCAAATTATTGGACGACCAGATAACGCTATATGAGCAAAGTCTCGAAGTAAATCATGATAATGAAGGCCCTGCTCGAATGAGCTTGTCACCAATGAGAGAATTGGTTTTGGAGGGACTTGCCTTGATTCAGGAAAATCGAAAGCGATCTCAAGAGCGATTGATTGCTACGAAAAAGCGACTGGAGGAGGTGCTCCCACTAATAACTGGTGATTCTCCCCCACGTACTCATTCTCGAGGTCTGGTCATGGATCTTTCCCACGTCCCGAAGAAACCAATTGAATATGATTCTGAGAATCGTTAAACGGTATTTAAAACTTGTTTCTTGATTTTTTTATGTACCATGTGTTTTATTGATATTATGAAAAAATTAAATAGGGCTTCTTGTTAGGTTTATTCATTAGCTAGTTAGAGTATAGAAAATTGGAAGGGAAATATGTAAAGGTGTTTAAAAACTGAAATTAATGTGCAGTTGTAGAGTGATATAAAATTAGTATAAAAATCGATACAACAGATCTATCACGGTACTCACGAACAAAAAATACTTAATGGCAACTCCAGTAATCTCATCTCAATTATGGTATATATCAGGCTCCTTACATCTAGACCTATACCTACCACCGTTCACATCTTCAAGAATCATCACACAAGGTCTGAGGGGATGACCATCGTCCCTCACCTTGTTGTCCTTCACTTTATTGTCCCCCATCTTGTTCAGGATTCTCGATCGTTCATCTTGGAGAATGTCTATAGTCCCTCGCATCTTCAATCCCAGTCTTCATGAATGTTTATTGCTTCCCATTTATTGCATCTTCAAGAACTTCAAATGGCACATCGTCCTCATGGGACTGGATTCATGATACTTCAGGTTTGTCTTCCAGATTGCAGAAGGAGAGGTTCAAGCCACCTGCTTTTGTGACTTGTTCCTAATTGTCTAGAAGTGGACAGGTTGAATGGTCTTCATTTCAACCAACCAATATTGCCAGCCATCACGAAACATCAAACAGTTAAATTACCTGCAATTCTGATGCATGTCAACCATCCGGACTAAATGACACTCCAGACCATTTGGACAATTGACTGGGACAGGGATAAGCAGGTTAGTCTGGAACACCGAGAGCCATATTGGAGAGGAATTTGAGAGTAACCATCGACTAGACCCTTTTACTGATCAGGACAACGCCTCACGGTATAAAAATATGTAAATATTGTATATAGGTTATTGCTAAATGGAAGGAACGAGTTTGCTAGAGATGGTGTTCAATTTTGTTGGGATGAGAATGGTTCCCTGGTGGATTCGTCTTTTTGAGTGGCTTTGCAGCTCAGAAGGGGGAATGTAGTAGGGACCACTAATTACTAATTTATTTTATCATGTATATTAAATATTGCTTTTCTTCTCTCCCATACAGATTCAATGCCATAACCCCCATTAATTCTGGCTTTAAAAAAATACTGACATAATTGAAATTTTGTTAACCCTGGAAACTATGTAGATCGCGATTTAAAACCCCATTAATTGAGAATCCAAAACAATCTTGATCAGGATCTAAAACTATTCACCTTTAGTTTTTTTTTTAAAGTCGTTTATAAAGTCTAGAATTGATCCTGAAGCTGAATCGTTATTCAACGTTGAGATGCAAATCTGAATTTAATGACTAGTATTGTCAGTGACAGTAGTAAAGAAGAGAAAAACTGTGCAAAGTGATTGTCCAGAACTAAATTTATTTTTAGAAAATATTGGAACTAATATTGTGAACAATTTAAATCTCTCGTGAGGCTCAAAATTCCGGAACATTTGTAAAGCATTATTGTGTTTTCTGCACATTATCCAGATAACTTGTATAATCGTATAACTGACCTTCCCTTCCATTTAGTATAGTTAGGTTTATTCTGGAATTATTTGTAACAGAAGTAGGATATTAAGCATCAAGCTAAGGAATCTGGAATCAACGTGTTGATTCTTGATTCATCCGTATTGTTGTATCACTCAGGAACTTATCTTGATTGCTGGCGCATAGATGTTTTGCACGCTTTGCTTATTGCAAGTTATTCATGAACGTATATATTAATATACATATTAATATATATGTAGAATCTTTGTTAACTGTGACTGTCTCTTTTCTTGAGTTTTTCTGCCTTTTTAACCCCGTTCTCTGACTTTTTCCTGACTTGACCTTCAACTTTTGTATATATATGTAATTGTTGTACCAAAAAAAAAAAAATAGTTCTAAACTCTACACTGCTTGTTAATTTCAGTTGTATGCTCGCCAATATAATTGACATTGCAGAGAGAACGGGTGAGTTGATATCGTTTTTATTATTGCTGAGACTTTACTTCAGGTAATTGCACATAAATTTTTTTGATAACTGGGTGTTACACTAATATCGTGCTCTTTGTTTTTGAGGAACCATTTACCGCGAGAGAAACCACACGTGTTGGGAGTGTCGATCGAGAAGGGGTGATATATAGTGGATCGAAAGGAAACATCAAGACCATCTAGAAGCCTCAGCAGGTTATCGGGTACCGGTACTGTAAAGTAAGTACCCCTTTTCCCTATCATTCGTGAAAGATTTAGTGTTGTTGGTTGGCGACTAAATTGTAACTTGTCGGAAAAGAAAAACTCCCACCGCAATAACATTCATTCAGAAAAAAAAAAGACACCATCATCATCCGCCAGCCACTGCCGACAAGTCGGAAAAATAGTCGAAGAGAATAGCAAAGGGGTGAAAGATGAAAAGAAGTAAAATAAGAATGCTTACAAACCATGCAAACAGTCTTAACTCACTGTCATACCATGCAAACTACAGACATGCAAGTAGAGAGTTACAGACATGCAAGTAAGGAGAGGATAAGAAAAAGAAAAAAAAGGTAGGTAAAGTTAAACAAAAAGTGGGTTAGTTTACACTACGAGCTACATCTACGTTCGTGTTAGTCTAATTTTTTTTTTTTTTTTTTAATAATTTTTTGCTGGCATATCACATGCTGGCATGTCACAAGCTGGCATTAGACGTCAACAGACTCATCCCCGATTACGAACCCCAGAGCTCCTGCTGCCAATTGTTTTTTATTATTTTAAACAACGTTAATATTTTTAAAATGTCTGTCTAGACGGTTTTTAAACACATTAACGCTGGTAGAGTTCACGACGGGCGCGGGAAGATTATTCCATTTATCAATTACTTTAAACGTAAAGAAGTTTTTAGCGATATTAGTAATGAAACGTCTGCCACGCAACTTAAATCCGTTGTTACGAGTATTGTTATTATCGAAAGTGAACAGTTTGTCAAAATTTACGTTATCGATGTTATTCACGATTTTGAAAACTTCAATAAGCTCTCCCCTTAATCTCCGTTTCGAGTGAATGCAAGTCTAACTCTTTAATCCTATCTTCATAAGGATTGTTGCGCAATGACGGAATTAGTTTCGTGGCACGACGCTGAACCCTTTCTAACCTATCAATATCCTCACGCAAATATGGGCACCAAAACTGAACGGCATATTCTAAATGAAGCCTGACTAGGGACTTGTAAAGGGGCAATATAATATCCTTCGATTTAAATTCGAAATTACGCGCTATGAAGCCTAACATCCTATTAGCTTTTGCGCAAGACTCCAGGCACTGGTTCCTAACTTTTAAATCCTTAGATACACGGACGCCTAAATCTACTTCTTCGTCAACGCTCGCTAACTCTCTATCATCCATTGTGTACGTGTAATTATTGTTACGAGAACCTATATGCAAAACTTTACATTTGTCTACGTTCAATTGCATCTGCCACTTATCCGTCCACTCCATAATCCTATTTACATCGTCTTGGAGCCTATTTCTATCGTCCTCGTTAACAACCTTACCGCCTATTTTAGTATCGTCCGCGAATTTTGACACGTTACTAGTCAATCGTACATCTATGTCATTAATGTAAATTATGAATAGCAATGGGCCTAACACTGAACCCTGTGTGACACCGCTACCTACATCCAACCACCCCGATTCACTACCATTAACAACGACCCTCTGTCTCCTAGCACGAAGCCATTCCTCTAATCCAGAGCTTTCCAAAGTGTCTCGCGACACATTAGTGTTTTTTGTATTTTGAAAATTTTGATTTTTCTATCAACAAAATCGGCTACAAGATAAACCACCTACTGAAAAATTATCTGATATTTGATATTTGATAACAAAAATTAATTAATGTGTCGTGAAAATTTTTATGCTTAAATAGTGTGTCGCCAACGTGAAAAGTTTGGAAAGCTCTGCTCTAATCAGTTAGCTACCTAACCGCGTATACCGTGCGCTTTAACCTTCGCAATTAATCTTCTATGCGGAACTGTATCGAACGCCTTTTTAAAATCTAAATAAATAACGTCAGCCGCTCTATGCCTATCGTATTCGCGCACTATTTCGTTATAAAATTCTAACAAATTAGTTAAACAAGATCTATGGCGTCGAAACCCATGCTGACTACTATTATTCAAATCTCTACTTTCTAAGTGATCGATGATCCGATCCCTAACTACGGATTCCAAAAGTTTACCTACAATTGACGTTAAGCTAATGGGCCTATAATTGCTAGCTACCGTGCGATCGCCTTTTTTAAAAAAGGGCGTGACGTTAGCTAATTTGAAGTCTTCAGGAATAATCCCCGTTTCGAGTGATTGATTAAAAATCTTCGTTAAGGGGCCTACGATAACGTCTTTCAAATCTTTCAAATGTCTGGGATAAAAAGCGTCAGGGCCTGGAGCCTTGCTAACTTTTAGCCTATCGACATAATGCGCAATCTCACCCTCGTAAACAGTTATTTCATTCAAAATAGTCTCGCTACTAAATGGAACGATATCGTCCACGTCGGGGACATTATTTACGTCTTCTACGGTAAAAACTGTCGCAAAAAAGTTATTAAAAATACCCGCCATCGCCTGAGCGTCAGAAGCCAAAGCGCCGTTAACATCCACTAGAGGGCCTATGTTATCTTTTATCAGCTTACGATTATTGACGTATTCAAAAAACTTTTTTGGATTATGTTTACTATCCGCAGCTATAAGTATCTCTAAATTACGCTTAGCATTCCTAACTGATCTTTTAACCTGACGTCTAAGCTCGATATATATATTAAAGTTAGCTGCCGTGCCATTGCGCTTATTAAGTCTATACGCTCTATTATGGTCGTTTATGAACTCGCCTATTTCCCTAGTCTACCACTTAGGCCTACCATGATTTCTAGCGCGCTTGGGCCTACGAGGAATAAACTCCCTTTCAATATTCATAAAACTTTCTTTAAACGCCTCCCAATGCAAATTTGTGTCATTACCCATAAATAAGTTATCCCAGTCTACTACTCTCATCCTATCCGCAAAACTATGAAACTTAGCCCTACGAAAATCAAGGACTTCTATTATCTTACTGTCCTAAACTCTCGCCTACTTCTAAACCTTCGACTATATTTTCGCCGTTCGTCATCACCAAATCTAATATATTGTCACCGCGCGTTGGTTCGGTAACCATCTGTCGTAAAAAATTATCTTCCATGAACTCAATCAATCTTAAACCCTCCTCATTACCAGTAAAAGTCTCGTAATTAACATTAGGGCAGTTAAAGTCTCCGACAATTATACTATTCCGGTTGTCAATAAAGTTACCAAGAAGTGAGTAAAATCTACCATCGGTATCGAGGGGTTGAACGGGAGGTCAAAAAACAACAACAAAATTAAAACTACAGTAATACTACGCGCCCTAACTTCAACGCATATCGCATTAATTGCTGCCCGAAAATCTATCTTAACCTCGATAGCCCTAAGGGAATTACGAATGTACAGCAAAACGCGGCCACCAAACCTATGGAACCTATCATTATTAAAGAAATTAAAACCCGGTATATCAAGTTCCCCCAACAAGTCCGGAGTCACGGTATTTAACCACGTTTCAGTGATCGCAACTATATCGTAGTTACCGGAATAAATTATCGCCTTAAATTTATTTATAATACTTCGCGCGTTAAAATAAAAGACGTTTAAGTAATTAAGTTATTTTTTACCACGGGCCGGCGTTTTAAACTATTTTTCATGTCGGGCCCGCGTTCCCCGGACCCACAATGTTTAAAGAAGGCTTCGACCTATACAGCTTTCGCACGTTTTCGTCTATTAACCTACCTAGCCTAGCATTACCTATTTCATTAAAATGCACCCCCATCTTTTATAAAAAGGCTAGGATCACTGAATTCTGACCACAGCTTTACGAAGGGTACATTTTCCTCAGCACAAATCTCTTCTAATTTAGTATTAAAAAATATCGTTTTAGACGTAATCCTAAGACCCAAACCGTGCCTAGGGGTAATATCTAGAACTAAAGACCTATCTGACCTTGCCTTTAAGTGCTTGGGCTATGCTATATTTTGCTTCCTTTACTATTACCAGGCCCATCCACCTCTCTACTCCTAACCTTAGGTGGGGGCGAATGTAAAGAAGGGGAAAGAGCCCAAATAACCGATGGAGCAAGAGACATCCTCCTCCGAATCAGATTCGTGCAACCTTTTACTTCGCAACCTCTCGAGATCCGAACAGGTAGCCATATCGGAACTAGGCGAATCCCCAGAACTCAGTCTAGGCAAAAGCCCGAGCCGAGGACCCCTAACACAACGGACCTATCCTATTCAGAAATTAGAAGGATACAATTAGAAAATGATAAAGTCTAAATCTTAATTAACAATCGAAAAAGTTTTAGGTATGAATCTCAGTATATCGGCCTAGGCCTAATTGGCCAAGCCTTAGCCTGGCCCTTTGATGTAACACTTAGACCCTGCACTTACTGTAAGAAAAGTGGACTATTAAGTTTGTTGATTACACAATCAGGGTGTAAATTGTATAACCAAGCCTTAAACTAACTGGTTTCAGTAATCTAATTTAAACTTTTGTTTTCAAGCAATTCTAGGTACGTCCGACCACCACAAAGGTTCACCCTCTTCCTTGATTAAGTTTTTCAGTGTCGATGTTTTAGTCCTATGGATTTCTACCATATCTCAAGAGCTGAAATTTCTCGGTGTTAAATGTTAATTATATCATGTTGTTGTCTTCTGACCATCTATATATTCTGTTCGCCTCCACTTCATTTATATCGCTGATTTTTCTGCTGATCTTCTTATCGTCTGCAAAGGATGTTACTATACTGTTGCTGTTTACTCCACTGTCTATGTTTGTTAGCATGATAATGAACAGGAGTGGGGCCAGTACTATACCTTGTGGTACTGAGCTGCGTACTTCCGATTCTGATGATGATATACCTTGAATTTTGACGACCTGTAGACGTTCTCTGAGGAAGTTGTAGATCCATTTTCTCACTTTGCCTGTTATTCCCATATATTTCATTTTATGTGCTATTATACCATGATTACATTTGTCGAAAGCTTTAGCAAAATCCGTGATATGACATCGTAGTTGTCATTGCCTTCCAGTGCATCTAGGATATTGTTATAGTGTTCTATAAGTTATGATAGGCATGATCTACCTGATCGGAATCCGTGCTGATTTTCGTTGAATCTTTCCCGTTTCTCCCAAAAATCGTAGATTTTTTCTCTAACTATTCTTTCAAATACTTCGGTGAGGTGGGATGTCAATGACACTGGTCTATAGTTCTTTGCTTGAGATCCCCTCCTTTACATATAGGGACCAAGGCCATAGCCAGGGCTTAAAAACAGACGAGGCGAAAATAGCCCTACTAGGGGGTCCGGGCCATGCTCCTTCAGAAGATTTTTTTAATCCTAGCACAAAATCATGCACTTTGAGCGTACGGTAACTAAGAGTGAATTGGACAATAATAACTTTTGCCTAAAAAGCGCTAAAGAGCGCTGGATTTGTACGACTCTAGGTAAAATCGAATTTTTGTTCTTAATAATTAATAATAATAATAAATTATTTAATAATATAATTGGTACGAGACAGGTAAAATCCTATTTCTATCAATTTCCTCATTGGCTCAAAATGTTCGTTAACCCAGACGAGGCGGCCGCCTCGTCTGCTTCAACGTGGCTACGGGTATGGGGACAATGTTTGCTCTTTCAAGATGCTCGGCATTTCCCCACTGTCTAGGGATCTTCTCCATATCCAGTAAAAGGGTGTAGCTATTTAATTTTTACAGTTTTTAATTAATAGTGCGTTCCATTTGTACGGACCTGCAGCTGAATGTGATTTCATTTGTCCTACAGCTCTCGTTACATCTTCTGGGGTAAAATCAAAGTCTGTTATACATTCTCCTTGCAATTTCTCTTCGAAGAATGCATCTGTGATCTATGTCAAATATCGTTTTGTCACTTTTTGGGGTACTGAAGACCGATTCATACTGGGCTCTCAATGTTTCAGATATTTCTTTTAGATCGTATGTTAGTTCATTATTTCCTTTCCTTAAGGGTCCGATAGTAGCGCGCGTTTTTGTTTTCCTTTTCGCATAGCTGTCGAAGTATTTTGGATTTTCCTTTATTGCTTCTACTATTCCTCTTCCCTCTCTGTATGATCCTTTATCAGAGTTTGTATTTCCCTATCGACACTCTCCAGTTTTTCTTGTATTACTTTCCTGTCATTATCTCCGCAGTTGGCTAGCTTCGCTTCCACTCTCTTTCTTTTGCGGAATATTCCTCTCTTTTGCCTTGTTAGAAAATCTAGAAGAGGAAGAGACATTGTTGTCCCAAGGCGATATAATGACTAAGCTGATTGATGCAGCATTGCTTGTACATATTAAGTTGAGGTATATATATCCATCTCATAATTGTGAGGTTAGTGAAAAATTCACTTAATTTAGAGCTAGCATTTTTGGGCTCTTGTGGCATCATTGTATGAAAAAACTATACACGCTAACAACATGGTATCGTATGTGGTACCTTTACTTCTTATTTAAATATAAATTATTAATTAATTGAATTAAATATCTACAAAATTGCCTCGGGATTGGCGACATAGCCTATTGGGAATGAAATAATTGCCATACGTACATAGAATCCATATGTAGGCATCGGGCCTGCATAACAACAAGAAAACCAAATTTATTATTTCGTGTTCAAAATTTTCCACTGCCAACTCATAAAAATTACATCGAGAGACGAGTCAACGAACTTTGAAGAATCAGCAGATTCCTAATGATATTATAGCGGCTCGCTCGGAGCTGTTTATGTTACAGCGATGCTTTAAGCAAGGAAGATGTGCTTGTCTTCCTATAAGTTCTGAGTGAGATCCTCTTGATATAAAACTTAATAACTATAAGAAGGATTTTGGGGGGGGGGCACGGGCGCGTCCTTTCTACTCGTTTGTTGAATGCGGCACTTACAGGGTGTGGTCTTATAGAGAGCTCTCTTGCAATTCAGTTTGGTTGTTTAGACACAAGATTGTTGCATCGTGCAATGGTGCAGGTTGTGTTGTTGTTACAAGGTTTAGAAAGAAGACCATAAATAGTGCCCCGTTTGTTTTTTTATTAATTTTATGCAACTGAGGCCTAAAGTAGACCCACATCGAATCAGTAACCCTGAGGTAGGACCCAGTAGGACCTCCAAGTCCGTAAGTTTGTTTTAGTCTAGCTTAATTTAGGCTACAAGTTAAAGTAGCCCCTCAGAGCTTGGCCGTTCAAGGCTCGGCTGGGATTCTGAACCCACTCAAAATAAATAAAATAACATGGTCCTTCGAACCGGATTCTAGCCCAAGACTGAGTCAGTGGCTATTTTTCGGTAAAGTTCTGATTGTGCAAATTGTAGCCTAAGTTAGGCCTGGACGGGTTGAGCATAATTTGAGTTAAGGTCCCAAGGTAGAAAATTTGGTTACCCCACTGCGAAACTTGGCCGCTAGTCTGTGGTTGTTTTGGGCCTACATTTGGTTTTATTGTTCGTAGGCGAAGGTTGCAGACTTCGGTGCGCCAGTTACTTGGGTGAAAATTTGGTATTCCAGACTGGTGGTTGGTCAGTACCCCAACCAGAAAATTCAGTTGTTTGACAAAAGGCAAAATTTGAGTTTGGTCAGTTTGGTTAAGTATTTTGGCCAATTCAGCTTATTTGGCATTGAGCCCAGTTGTTTGTTTACAGTGAAGATGAATGCAGCTGAATTGAACAAATTTAGAAAAAAGAGAAGGGTTTACAAAGGTTTAATTACAAACAGGGCCGTTTCTAGCTATAAAGGGGCCCTAAGCAGTATACCCATTTGAGGCCCCACCCCTCCATCCACCAACTCACGCCTTACTACATCACCTCAGCACACACATACAAAAAATGGCTGTGTTAATAAAAAACAATTATGAAACAATTTTAATGAAACATTTATGTCCGAAACAATTTTAATGAAACATTTATGTCCGAAACAACAAATATGTACTTTCAGAAGACAAACAGAAAAAATACTCTTCATGAAATTCCTGAAAATTAGCTTATACATTATTTAGAATAAATGACACAGAACTATGTATAAAAAAATAATGCAATTATCAACTACCAAACAATTACTAACTCTACGATACAATCGCGTAATAGCTAACAGTTATACAGAACAGTTTGTATCTTCAAAATTTTTGCCTCCTAAATTTTTTCTGGGCGAAATCATCAATAACATCATCATATGAAATCTCCCTGCCAACGTCCTGGTTGATGCTTATGATGCCAAGGCCACTGAGGCGATCCTGCCCCATTGATGATCTGAGGTAGTTTTGATTAGCTTCATCTTAGAGAAGCTCCTCTCGGCTGACGCTACTGTCACAGGTAGAGTGCAGGCAATTCTTAGTGCAACTCAGAGATTGGGGTATAGTTCCTCCAGTTGCTTCTGATGAATGAAGGAGAGAAGTTCCAATGCAGTCATGTTGTGTGAAGGTAAAGTCGGCAAGTTCTTAATTTCGAGGGCCAGTTCTCTTCCATCAATGTCAGAGTCAGCTCCAGAGCTCAGTATCTTAGAGAGCTTTTCACACTTGCAGGACAAGTCTTCCTTGTTCATTGTGGTGAAGTTTATGAGAACCCCAAATATGTCCCTCACATCATCTAATGTTTTGAATCTCTCATTTATTGACCCGATGGCACAATCCACCACCACATTGAAAAATTTGACTTCCAACCTCTTTAAGGCTTCTGTAAATGGTTCGTCAGGAGCTTCGTGAGCAAAGTGCTTTTTTGTGGATCTGAGCCTCTTCCCCTTCAGCACAGCCTCCACGTTCATTTCCTCACATATGTCCCTAGCTACGACTTGTGCTGCAACAAAACCTGTGTTTCTGTAGTTGGTGAGTGAATCTTTTGTTTTTGTGAGGAGGTTGACTGCCACATCAAACTGCATTGTAGGAGACTGCAGAAGTTTGCTCACATGGTTAACTGCATGAAGAATGTCATACCATACTACTGTGCAAATCTGAAAGCGATAAGACCCTACCTCCTCTGCAAGTGCTTGTGCTTCAGTCCTGGCTATGGCATCTGTGGCATCGTTTCTGACTTCCAACAGGGCCTCTCTGATGTTATGGCTTTGGTATCGCACAGCCTCAATGCTCTTAAGCCGGCTCTCCCACCTGGTTTCACTCCAAGACTTGAGTGCTTCTCCTCCTCTATTTTCTTCTTTTTCCGTTTTTCAGCTCCTGATGGATAATGTCGTTTCATTTTCCAAGATGCACGAAGTCACATCTAGTTAACCACAACTAATCTGCTAAATAATAATAATGATAATAATGATGATGATGATGATAATAATAATAATAATTGTTATAATTGTAACGTTAATCAAATACATTAAAATAACACTGGTCAACAACAATTTTGTCACAAGGTTTTGATGGGTGTTCTAAGTGTACTTTTTCATGCTGAATCTAAATATGAAATCAGATTTTTTCTATCAGGCTTAGTTTACTTGTGACGCTATGTTCATTTTTTCCTCATTTAGCATGATCACCGGATAAAAAAATAATAACATATTATATATAATTAAGTATATAACAATATTATAATATAAAACATTATAAAAATAATAAATATAGTAATATATTATATTAATTAATATAACTATAATAAAATATATTAATATTAATATATATGTTGTATTAATTTTTCTGTAAAATTAGTACAATTTATTCCTTTGGGGAGAAAGTTCTGATAATGCTGGCAGGATAAATTTGGTCGAAGCAGCAGACTGTGCAGGTTGAAACATGTTTGTACCTGTTCAGACATGAGCCTAGTTTCTGTGTGTAGAGCAGCTCCAAGTCAGTCTGCTTGTAAATGTCACAGTGTTAACAGCTAGTGTCTGTTGCTTCTTGTTAATTTTACACCAGTGTTGTATTCATATAGATGTTTTGTAATGCCGCGGAACTGTCTGAATCATCCTAATTCCTTTTGTTATGTATGTGGTGATCTAACTTTAAAATCCCAGAAACGTAACTTTACACCATTAGTAAAAAAATGCTATGAACTTTATTTCGGATGTAAAGTAGGCGATCAGGACAAGAGTTGGGCCCCTCACATTTGTTGTGTGACATGTGTAAGACTACTTACAGGATGGCTAAACGGTTCACGTCACATGCCATTTGCTATTCCAATGATTTGGAGGGAACCCAAAGATCACACAACAGACTGCTATTTCTGCCTGGTAAATACAAAGGGGATCACTTCAAAAACAAAGAGCCTTATGAAATACCCTAATCTACCGTCTGCAATGAGACCAGTTCCCCACAGTGCTCAACTTCTAGTACCAAATCCTCCTGAACATGTAAGTTTAAGTGATGAGGAATCAAACGTAGCTGTAGCATATCACGAGGAAAAAGATGAAGACATTTCTGATCCAACATTCCAGGCTACCTGTTCCTCCAATGAACCACATTTACTGTCACAAGGAGATCTAAATGACCTAGTTCGTGATTTGAAGTTATCTAAGAAGCAGGCTGAACTTTTAGGTTCAAGATTAAAGGGTTGGAATCTACTGCAACGTGACACTAAAGTTTGTTTTTTCCGCAGCCGCCATGATGAATTCAAAGAATGGTTCTCCCATGAAGATGGACTTGTGTTTTGTAAAGATGTTAATTCAGTCATGGGGGCTCTTGGTCATGAACATAACGTGGATGAGTGGCGATTGTTCATTGACTCCTCAAAAGTCAGCTTGAAAGCAGTCCTTCTTCACAACGGAAATAAATTTCCTTCTGTACCTATTGCACATGCTGCAAACATGATAGAGTCATACGACAACATGAAGTTGCTTTTAGAAAAGTTTCAGTATCAGAAATATAAGTGGAATATCTGTGGAGATCTGAAGGTCATTGCACTTTTGCTAGGGTTGCAGCTAGGTTACACCAAGTACTGTTGTTTTTTATGTGAGTGGGACAGTAGGGACAAGCAAAACCACTACGTTAAGAAGGATTGGCCAAAACGCACCTCACTTGTTCCAGGCAAGAAAAATGTTGTGAATAGTTCACTTGTTGACCCTGAGAAAGTGTACCTTCCTCCTTTGCATATCAAGCTTGGACTTATGAAAAACTTTGTTAAAGCGATGGATAAAGCGCAAACAGGATTCACATACTTGAGAAATAAGTTTCCCCGGATCAGTGATGCCAAGATTAAAGAAGGCATTTTTGTAGGCCCTCAGATCAGAGAATTGTTAAGAGATGAGAGATTTGAAGGAGAGTTGAATGAAGTTGAGAAAGCTGCGTGGCAGAGTTTCAAAAGTGTCTGCACAAATTTTTTGGGAAATCACAAGGCCGAAAACTATTCTGAAATAGTAGGAGATCTTCTTAAGTCTTACCAAGCAATGGGGTGCAATATGTCATTAAAGGTTCATTTCTTGGACTCTCACTTGGACTTTTTTCCGGAAAACCTGGGTGCGGTAAGCGACGAACATGGTGAGCGTTTTCATCAGGATATTTCTGCCATGGAAAACCGTTACCAAGGCAAATGGAGCCCCAGTATGCTGGCTGACTATTGCTGGACTCTTAAGAGAGACATGCCTGAGGCAAAGCACAGCAGAAAATCAAAACAAGCTACTTTTTAAACTACAGGTATGTCTTTTCGATCATATTTTAATAAGTATGTAACTATATGGGTTTTTAAAAATTAAATTGCATGCCACACAAAAACCAGACCTGATAGAGAAATTTTACAAACTTATTTGGATTCAGCACAGAAAATACTATAAGAATAAGGTATTTTCATTCTTGGGACAAGAAAAAAAATTTTTTTGTTGCCCAGTGTAATCAGACCATTTAGGTTTTAACCAACAAAATTCACATTATCTGAAAAAGATGAGAAAAGAATTAATAAACTTGAAAACATAACGAAAATAATCCTAGGTTTTAAAGTGTTACAAAATCTCTTAATAATTAGTAAATTAGTGAAATAATGTTTTACAATACTAGAAAAATTAAGCATTTAGGAAAGTATAAGCATATAGTAAGAATAAAGTTAAATAATATAGAAATAAGATCTCACAATAGTTATTTACCCATAACGACCAAAACGTTTCGTTTGTCTCCGTTTTATCAAATTTGTCTCATACAAAAACTTTAATTAATACGACAATAATAATAATAATAATAATAATCATAATAATAATAAGGATAATAATAATAATAACAATAATATTAATAATAACTTCAGCATATTCCTATTCTTGCCCACTGAGTATGACCTGGGAGCCTTTCTAGGGGCCCCCTTGTAGCAGCGGGGCCCTAAGCAGCCGCTTAGTCTGCTTATGCCAGGAAACAGCCCTGATTACAAAGGTCATTGCCACCATAGATTCTGCCATAGAGCAAGAGGATTTAAGCTTAGTGACTGCGCAGCTTTCCATATTAGAAACTAAAAAGGTTGCTCTAAGCGAAAACATGTTAAAATTGAAACTCTTATAGAAGATGATGAAATGGAAAATGAAATAATTTACTTTGAAGAGATTATTGATGACATAATTAAAGCGTGCCATAGAGCAAACGAGTTTAGCAGCTCAGTACAGTTAGAGACCAAGACTAATAATGAAACGCAGCCCTCAACAACCAATTTTTGCAAGGTTAAGGTTAACAGATCTGCAGTTCAATTACCGAGGCTTGTACTCAAAACATTTTCTGGGAGTATTCAGGAATGGCAAGGATGGGCAGACAGTGTTCAGTCAGCAGTTCATTCTAGTCAAGTATTAAGTGCTGTGGGGAAGTTTAATTATTTGCAGTCCCTCTTGGAGGGGAGGCAGCAAAGACAATAGCAGTATTAGCATTAACAGAGGCTAATTACAGTATAATGTGGGTTGGAATATATTAAAGGAACGGTTTAGTAAGCCAGAGATCTTAATTAAAAGCCACCTCCGCGAACTCTTAGCTATACCTCCTGTTAATAATCCCAATAATGTCAAGGGGTTACGGCAGTTATATGATGAATTTGAAGTTAGAACTAGGTCCCTGGACAACTTGGGTGTAGGAATGGAAAGGTATAGTGTAATGTTGGTTACTATACTGGAGTCTAAATTGCCTAGCTCAATTTTGCTTGAATTAAGTAGGGGACACTCTACAGAACATTTGTAGGCTACATCCCCCTTCAGGATATGTTAAGCCTTTTAGGCACAGAATTAGCAAGACGAGAGAGAACTGAGTTTGCACAGTGGGATGTTAAACAAAGGGATAAAGGCAGGCACAGCACCAAAGTTTCCACAAAAAGGAATAGCCCAGGTACAGTGTCAGCTCTACATGCATCCTCTGAGAATAAATTAAAGGGAATCAAGGAATGCATATTTTGCGAAGGCAACCACAAGTCATATAAATGTGAAGTGGCTGAGGCTTTACCTGTTGATGAGAGAAAGGACAGGGTAACTAAGTCCACAGCATGTTTTAAATGTTTTTTGAAAGGTCACAGAACAAGGTTTTGTAAGTTTAAAATGTTGTGCAAAAAATGCCATGGCCGGCATCAGTCATTATTGTGTGAAAACATGCCTAGTAGGCCTAACCCAGAAGCAGACACAGTGGCACATGCCACCGCTATGAAAAGGAGTAAGAGTAAAGGGGGGTTATTGCAAACAGCTACAGCATTATTAACTGGGAATGATGGAGAAGTTACTGTAAGAGTGTTGTTTCATAGTGGTAGCCAGTGTAGCTTTATTAAGACCAGAATTTCCAGAAATTTGAAGTTTAAAGAACTTAATACGGAAAAATTTAAGAATTTCTGGGTTTTGGGGTTCATTTCAAAATCGAACCAAAGTTAAGAAGGTAAAAGTTCTGGTTAAGGGGTTGTTACCACAAAGTCCGACTATCAACGTCCAAGCTGTAGAGATTGAGGAACTTTGTGCTCCAATTACTACTTGTTTAGATATGGCATGTGTCCAAGAATTGCAAGTTAAAGGAATTAATTTGGGCAATAATAAGTCTGAAGGAACAGAAGATATTAGTCTTTTGATTGGAGCTGACTATTATTAGGACTTCATCACTGGTAACATTGTCCGCACATCTCAAGATCCTGTAGCTATTGAAAGTAAGCTAGGCTGGATGCTACATGGTAGATATTGCAATGAAATAGAGGTTAAAGCTCTTTTTGTTGAGATTGAGGAGAACAGCCATGGTTTGGAAAGGCATTTGAAAGCCTTTTGGGAACTTGAATCCATTGGCATAAGGGACAAACAGGAGAAACAGGCAAATGCAGTGAACAGTGATGTTTTAGAGCAATTTGAAAAGGGTATTGAGTTTGGAGGTGGTTGCTATGAAGTTGGCCTCCCTTGGAAGATTCTTGCAAACCCAGCTCAAACCTTCAGCTAGCTAATAGGAGGTTGGAGACTTCATTGCACAAGCTAAGAAAAAAATGGGGAGTTGTTAAATGAATACAATGAGGCCATCTTAAACTATGTAAAGGAGGGCTATGCTCAAAGGGTGCAAGGTGAGCTGGTGAGCCAGGAGGCACATTATCTGCCACACCATGCAGTGGTACGGCGAGATAAAACTACCACCAAACTGAGGGTAGTTTTTGATGGCTCAGCCAAGGACAAAGGTGGCGTGTCCTTGAATGAATGTTTGGATTTTGGGGTAAATTTAAATGCAGATTTATTTTCCTTGTTACTGAGATTCAGGTTTGATAGAGTATCATTGACTGCAGATGTGAAGCAAGCACTTTTGAGGATAGAGTTAAAACCAGAGGACAGAGATGCAGTAAGGTATTTGTGGGTGGATACGAAAGACTTGTTGAAAAATGAATCCAAGGTTCAAGCGTATAGAATGAAGTCAATGTTGTTTGGCCTCAGCTCTAGTCCATTTCTGCTGGCAGCTACTATGCAGTACCATTTTTAAAAATATTCTGAAGTTTATCCTAATACTATTGAACATATAAGGAAAAAAATTTTACAATGATTGTAAGATGGGGTGGGGTAAGTTCAGAGTCATTCTCTGTGACCAATGGTGTCAGGCAGGGAGGGATAGGCTACTATCCCCCTACTTATTCAATGTTTATATGGATAATCTATCTGTTGTGCTGAACACCTGTAAAATAGGCTGCTATATTGGTACAATGTTATCATCTGATGTATGCAGATGATCTAGTTCTTATTTCTCCATCTGTAAAAGGGCTCAGCACACTTTTGAAGGTGTGTGAGAGGTATGGGAAGGATAACGACATAAAACATAATCCTGATAAAAGTCATGTTATGATTGCGAGGACGAAGGCCTACAAGTATATAAAATTTCCTGAATTTCAATTGAATGGTATGGCGCTGTCAAAAGTAACCCAGACTAAGTATCTTGGCCACATACTAACGGATAGTCTTTCAGATGACTGTGATATTCTAAGGCAATGTAGACAATTATATGCTCAGGGAAATACTTTGGTTAGAAAATTTCATGTGTTCATTAGATGTTAAGTAGATTTTGTTCAAAACTTTTTGTACTCGAATGTATACAGCTCATCTGTGGTGGAACTACAGGATGTATAATTTGAGAAAATTATATGTTGCATATAATAATATTATTAGGAGTTTATTAAGGACTCCAAGATTTGTAAATGGTGCTTCTTCTAGTGTCAGTATGCTGTTTGTAGTTAATAAGGTGCCTAACTGTGCCAGTCATTCGCAATTTTGTATTTAAATTTATCACTAGGCTTGGTGTGTCAGTCAATAAGATAATAGAAGCCATGGTTAGTGGACTGGTCTCCGCTATATTTTATAAATTTCAAATCTGGAAGCATTGGCGTCGGCAACTGTATGTTCATTATACACAGTGATTCACTGGCCTACTTAGTCAGTGCTCCAGACAACTATCTCTTAATCTTCTATGGACCTCTTGTATAATGTTTGTACCTGTTGAGTCTGAAATAAAGTATTTGTTTGTTTGTTTGTTTGCTGTGTTCAGTGGATATTACAGAAATGGCTAAACAGATATTCATGGAGGTTAGAGCTATAATGAGGGAGGCTGACATGGAGCTTAGAAAATGGCAGACCAATCATTCTCAGTTACAACAGTTTGTGAGTCAGTCCTGTGTGGGACTTGATGCAGCAGAAAGTATTGAGGATTTTGGTATTAAGGAGTTGTGGGCAATAGACACAAAGGTGCTAGGCGTTTTTTGGCAGCAAGGAGAGAATGTGTTTACTTTTAATGGGAAATCTTTAGTGGAGTTGGCTGAGAATGAGACAAGGTGGACAAAACGTACAGCTCTTAGTTTGGCTTCGAAAGTCTTTGATCCTGTTGGATTCCTGGCTCCATTTGTGATAAAGTAAAAAATTTGGTTTCAGAGCATCTGGGAAATTGGACTTGGTTGAGACCAAGAGTTACCCGATCATATTGTGGTAAAGTGGAAATATTGGTTCAAAAAATTGGCACATCTTGGAGACATTGAAATCTCAAGATGGTACTTTGGAGAGTTGGACAATAGTCCAGACAATTTGGAGCTGCACATCTTTTGTGATGCAAGTGAAGAAGCCTATGCAACTTGTATTTATATAAGAGGCACATTCGAAGAGGAAGTAAGTTGCAGGTTGGTTGCTGCAAAGAGCAGAGTAGCACCTTTGAAAACGCTTTCTATTCCAAGATTGGAATTGATGGGTGCAGTCATTGCTAGTCGGCTTGCAGTTACAGTGCAAAACCATTTGGGCCTTTATGAAATTCCAAGCTATTATTGGACAGACTCCACGATAGTTTGGCACTGGTTAAGAAGCCAGGCAAGGAAATGGAAACCATTTGTTGCCAATAGGGTGGAGGAAATTCAAGCACACACAGATCCAAAGCAATGGAAGCATTGTCCAGACATCCAAAACCCACCTGATTTACCAACACGACGAATTTCAGTGAAAGATCTTGCACAATCAAGTTTGTGGTGGAATGGGCCAGAGTGGCTAAAACTTGGAAGTGAAAATTGACCTTCTAATCAGCCTATTGTAGGAGAATGCCAGGCTGAAGAAGAATAGGTGAGTGAGATGAGAGAATGCACTGTGAACAGTTGTCAAGTTATGCAGCAGGACCCCATATTGAGGCTTGAGGACATTAGTAGTCTGAAAAGGTTGTTAAGAATGACAGCATGGGTATATAGATTTACAGACAACATAAAGGGAGGAACAAGAAGGGAAGGAATTCTAGACAGTAAGAAGATTCAGCAAGCCAGGTATTATTGGGTGGTATATGTGCAGAAGGAAAAATTTGGTGAAGAGAGAAAATTGCTCCCCAGCAGTCCATTACAGGTTCTACCAACACGTTCTGCTCTCAAAGGCTTGGATGTGTTTTTGGACAGGATTTATTGAGAGTAGAAGGTAGACTACAGTTTTCTGGGCTTCCAGAGGAGAAAAGACATCCAATTTTGCTACCTTCTGGAGGGCACTTTGTAGAAATTTCAATCCTGGAACGCATGATAAGTTGTTACATGCTGCAGTCAGTTAGAGAAGTGATAATAGGGATCAGACAGCAGTTTTGATTCCCAAAATTAGACAAGCAGTAAAAAAGGTCTTGCATAGATGTGTGGTTTGCAAGCGTTGGAGTGCAAAACCTTATCATGAAAAGGTGGCTCCACTTCCAAGAGAGCGGTGTGTCTATACTGCCCCATTTGATGTAGTTGTTGTTGTTGTTGTTGTTTAGCCGATCAGCTCACCCTGATCGAGCAAGCCGGCGGCACGCAGGTAACCGATCGCCCTCTCCGGAGTGGACCAGAGGTTCAGCGCACTAGTGATGTTGTGTTGTGTTCGCTGTTGTGCTGGAGCGGTACAGTCTGTCATAATGTGTTCAATTGTTTGTGGTGTGTACTGGCGTGGAAGGTGTCGTCTGTGGAGTTGTCTAGTCTGTGTTTATATGTCCGTAAGTTTGGGTGATGTCCACATCGGAATCGTGCTAAGTTAACTCGATCCGATCTGGGTGGCGGCTTCGCACCTACGACCGCATTCGGACCGAGTCGTGTCAGTGCTTTGTGGGTTAGGTGTGTGTGTGTGTGTGTGTGTGTGCATGTGTTTTCTGTACCTTGTGATGTCTGTGGGGCGTGATATGGAATGGAGTATTTAGTTATAATGTCTCTGTAGTGTTACCTGAATGGTGCGAGGTGTCGGTGCATGATTGTACATGTAGTGGCAAGGGTGTTGTGGGTTAGTTGTCGCTGCTACCATGAATTGTGTTCCCCTCATGTCTAAATGTTCCCTAACTTTCAGTATTTTTGTTTCTGTGTGCAGGTGTTCTATTGGTGTTGTTTGAGTGCATCCTGTAATGATACGAAGTGCGTTGTTTGGTATTGTCTGTAAGGTGTTTATGTGTGTGTTTGAGATAATGGGTGCCCAGCATGGGCTAGCATAGTTCATAACTGAGCGAATATATTGTTTGTATATGAGTGATGTTGTTTCCTGCTGGTGTCCAAAGTTTGTGCCTGTTAGTACCCTAAGCGTGTTCAGTCTTGACGTACATTTGTTTTTAATGTCCTGAATGTGGTTTGCAAAAAATAATGATGTGTTGTATGTGACCCCAAGTATTTTGGTCCTGTGAGTGTGTGGAATGTTGATGTTGTTTAGTGTAAGCTGTGGAGTTATCTGGTGTTCTTTTATATTGCTTGTAAGCAAGGTGATGGTTGATTTTGTGGGCGCTACTTTGAGTCTATTGTGTGTGAGCTAGTCTTGTATACTGTTTATGTATGTTTGTAGGTTATTTGTAGCGATGTCGATGTTGTTGTGGGTGGATGTTAGAGTGATGTCATCTGCATATGATGATAAGGTAAGCTTGTTATCTATGATTGTTGGAATGTCATGCATGTATAAGTTGAACAGTGTTGGTGAGAGAACAGAGCCTTGAGGGACTCCGTTCGGAAAAAGCTTGTTTTTGGATGACTTGCCATTAAATGTGACATGTGAGTATCTTCCTGAAAGATAGTTGCTCAGCCATCTTTTGGTGTTATTGTGCATGTTTGTTGAGTATTTTGTTTATGAGAGGGAAGCGTGGGATAGCATCAAATGCTTTACTAATGTCTATTGTTGCTAATAGTGTACGTTGAGCTGGTCGTCTGGAGTTGACGCCATCCATGATGTGCTGCGTGAGGTTAGTGAGTAATGTCGTGGTTGAGTGGTGAGGTCTGAATCCATGTTGAGTAGGCGATAGTGGTATGTGTGGGTTGGTGATTTGTAAGATTAGTCTTTCTGTTACTTTGGAAGGTGTGCAAACTGTGCATAGTAAAGTGATGGGTCTATAGGAAGCTGGTTCTGTTGGATTTTTGTTTGGTTTGAGCAGTGTAATAATTTTACCTTGTTTCCATATGTCAGAAATAATACAGTGTTGGTATGAATATGTGCTGATATTGTGAGAGCTAGTATTCCCTGTAGGCCAAAGTGTTTAAGGTGTATGTTAGATATGTTGTCTGGTCCAGTAGCCTTCGAATTCTTAATGTTTTTGATGATCTTGGTGGTCTGGTCTGTATTGAAGGGTGTAATGGTTGTATCGAGTCTGTAGGTTTTCTTGTGCCTGGCTGTTTGTCTGTCTGTGTGTTTCTGGTTGTTGTCTCTGTTTAAGTGACTTATCTTTGCGTAGTGATTAACTAGAATGTTAGCTTGTTGTGTATACGTTGGGATATTATTTTGGCTGCGACAGATAGCCGCGTGTGAGGGGTGAATGCCGCTGTTAGAGTGGGTAATGCTGTTTATAGTCTTGTATAGCCTGGATGTATCTGTGGAGTGGTTTAGTGTTGTTATGAATTCCCTAAATGTTTCTGTTTGTTTTTCTTTGAGTTTGTTGTTTATTTCTGTGTTGAACTGTTGTATCTGCTATTTTATGGTTTGTGTGTGTGGTGTTTGTGTGTTAAATTTGAGGTTGTTACATTGCCTTATGAGGTGGGCTATTTCTCTAGTGTAATTTGGGTTGTATTTCCTAATGTTGCCCTCGGGTATGTATTTGTTTGCGTTATTGATGATCTGATTAAATGTCTTGAGTGTTGTAATGCTGTTTATGATGGATGTGCTGTTTAATGTGGTGAATTGTTCCTCAGTCTGTATTTTGAACTGTTCCCAATCAGCTTTCTTGTAATTTCTGTAAGTGTGCCTAAGGCTGTTGGGGCAGAGTGTAGAACGTGTTATAATGATGATGGGCAGGTGGTCTGATGACAGTTGTTTTCTGTTCTCCAGTGTGTATGTGTTGCTAGTGAGGGGGAACAGAACGTTATGTCTGGGGAGAAGTTTGAGTATCCTGCTTGATGTGGTATGTGTGTATGTTCTTCTGTATTGTTAAGAATGAAGAGGCTGTTTAGTTGTGTGGCTATGTTGGCGCCTCTGGTGTTGCTTTGGTTGTGCAGGTACCAGCTAGTGTCTTTAGCGTTGAAGTCTCCTCCTAAGATGACATTAGTGAGAGAGGCCAGATTGTGTAACTGTGGATTGTAATTGGCTGGCACCTGAGGTGAACTATCTGGTGGGATGTAAATGTTGATTAGTGTGGTGTTGTGTTTTGCGCGTGTTTTAATGTTAACTGCCTGTATTTCTATTATGTTATCTGCTTGGATTGTGTTTGTAATGTTTTGGGTGGCATCAGTGTAGCTAATGCTTTTACGTATGTAAATGATGAGTCCACACCCGTTACCCCCAGTACGATCTTGATGGATCGCCGTGAAGTCAGGGATGGTGGGTGTTTTGGGTGTGCGTTTTAGTTTTGTTTCTTGTATAAGTGCTATGTGAATGTTTTGCTTGTGTACGAATTCCCTAAGCTGCATGATTTTGCTTGTGAGGCCATCTACGTTGTACTGTAACTCGGGGAACTAATTGTGTTTAAAGGGTTAATTGTAATAAAGTCACTGTGTTCAATAGAAACTTGAGTTGGGGGCATCTCAAAGAGGGATAGCTCCGATTTACAGCATTGTGAACTACACGGATGGATGAAGCGTGCCATGACGAGTTAGAAATAGTGCCTCCTCTCTCGACAAGTAGTAAACAAACTATGATTCATGAGATCAATGTCCTTAGCTTATATCAGTTAAAAAAAATGGTCAACCATAGGTTTCATTCGCTTACAACACTTCTTTTTGGATATCCTTTTACGCTTAATGCCACGTGATGGTAATCCATTCTTCCGACCAGTCCTCTTCTTCTTCCTACCACCACGCATTTTTCTCTTTGCATGTTTGACGATTTCATCCCGTGTACGTTTTAAATGTTTTTTTAGAGCTTCTTTAGGTTTAGCCCCAGCCAATATGTCTTCTGCAGTGTTAAGACCTGATTGTAGTGCCTTCCTTCCGAGGAATCTGGCACCCCTCTTCAGCAAAGGAACAACCGTACGTAGTATGGTTGAAAAAATGGACCCAAGTTCACTACCACGCTGGTATCTCACCCCTCGATAGACGGTGAAAGGCTTTCTGTCCATTATAACTCAGTGCATCGAAAGTGCAGCTTCACTGTTAAGCTCTCGTCACCGAATGGGAAATTTTTACCCTCAATCGTTCTTATATATATATTGAGATATTGGTTATTAGATTAGTTGCGACATTCACATAATTGGGTCTGTCATATGTAATACTCAAACTCCTTCCTCTATGGTTGGGGATGTAGGCAACGCGCAGCAGGCGTGCATGGGTATTCCCAACAAACTGGTGCTCCACTATATTGCTGTAAATATAGCACATGTCTGGGGGCTGAGAGCTTTCACCCAATTTCTCCATCTTCAATTGATACATTAGGCTGGACAAGTCATGCTGTGCCTCGTGAAATGTGTCTCTTTGGAAGGCTGATCGATATCGTCCCTCGGTTATAATTTTGAACACTCTTCAGGCTCTAATATTTCCGTTAGCCTTTGGTTTTAGGATTAGAGTATGTGCAGGGTTTCCTTTGTTTACGATTTCGTATAATAAATCATTAGTAAGATTTAAGTTTTTTAAACTTACGTTTAAGTCTCTCACAACATCCTCAGCCGAACCATAACGGCCCGGCCCTAGTGTTACTTCTGTACTGTAATACCGTGCAACCTTAGTCCGGGCGATACGTATAGTTTCATTCCGAGTTACCCCGGCTTTTGCACACTCATTACAGTCTCTAAGAATCGTAAAAACGATATCTTTATAATCAATATTTAAAAAGAGGGTGTCCAGCTGAATTTCACATATCCCGACCTCATACGAATCACGACCCAATTCAATGGGTCCGTGGAGATCTGTTACAAAGTTGGCTAGTGTGTTGTTAGGGTGTACAGACAGGGACGAGGAGGACGGGAGTATGACGTAGAAATGGTTAGGAGCCATGTTGCATACTATTTAAGTTTCATTATTGCATCAGCTTTTATATAGGTGTTGAAGCTTCCTGGGTACCCTAGCCATTTCACCAGGTACATTTTTCTCTTTCCTGAACCTTTGCTTCCTATAATTTTCTCAATTTTAAACGCATTTTTTCTTAAATTAAATGCCACTTTCTGCAATTCCTCGCGGTAAAAGCCTCCTACGATTTCTTCCCCATTCAAATCTTCAACGTAATACATCATTGTCTCACCTTTAGGTCTCATAGCCCTAACTTTAAAAATCTCACGTGTCCATCCTTGCTCAAATCCCTTCGCGAATTTATTTCCCGAACGCGACAGCCTTACATAATCATTGATTTTGAAACGCGAAGAGTGTGGTGGTGGTGTTCCACCTCTTCTCACCACTGGATGCGTACCTCTTTCTAAAACTTCGTTAGGTGCTGTCCCAATCGTGCGATGGTGTGAGCGGTTGTAGGATGATGCCAATGATTCCAGAATGTCTAGAAATCTGTATGTGTTTTTATGTGTAAAATAGCGGTGCATGCGCTCCTTTATGGTACGTTGAACTCTTTCAGCTAAAGAAGCCTTATGTATAGAATTGGTTGTGTAATAGCTGATATTAAACTCTGTCAACATGTTCTGAAAAGCACGGCCTATAAATTCCTTCCCCATATCTGTAAAAATAGCCAGGAACCCTGTTTTCTTTTAACATCAGTGTTTTGGTGGCTTTAGCAACTGTTTCAGGTGATTTATTTTTCAGAGGAATTAGCCACAGATATCTAGAGAGTACATCTATTATAAATAGAATGTAACGGTAACCATTGTTATACACAGAATATCTTTGCATGTCTGTTAAATCTGCTTGCCAAATAGAGTCAATCGAGGCAGCTGTTGTCTTGGCTGTTTTAAACCTTTTTCTCACAGGTTTATGAAGTGTATAAGCGTCCTGCTCCCGCAAAAATCTCTTAACATCTTTTTTTCCTACTCCGTAAACACTTCTGTACAGTCTATCTACGCCTCCGTAGGAGGCTGGGTTAGAAATGTCATAGTAACGTCTTCTTAATATGTTAGCCATTTGCATATTTTAGAGGCACGTGGGTAGGGTTGACCGTTGTTTAACCTCTTCTTTCGCCTCCTCAAAGGTGTTACCGCCGGGGGTGATGACGTCTTCAATTGTGTCACGTGCGTCGCATGTTCCAAGTCTTTTAACCTGTTCAGACTTCCTGTCATTGTTTTGGGGACATTTATTTGTTGTAGTCTTGCTTTAATATGCTTCCATCCTGATGGTGAGGGCCTATCCCACTTTCTCACCAGATCATGGACGATGTCTACGATCCCTGTACCTTTACTCCTTCCATAATGATCTCGCCTGTATCGGTCCACTGTATGATGGGGTCCTCATTCAATAGATTATAAAGACTTAAACCTTTATTCCTCAATGTATGTGGGAGGGTGCTTTTTAATACATGCTCGATGTTCTGTGTGACAGACTCCTTAATCTTTGGTTGGTCAGCTGTATCGTCGGGCACAGGTCCTATGTCGCCATGTCCCTCGCTCCCTCTGCTGTGCCTAATAACCACGGGAATCTCTGTCGGGTTCTTATAATTTTCGTACTCGTGAAGAAATTTCTGCAGAGCTTCTTGGTATAAGATTCTTTTCTCATCAGGTGTTTTTTTACTGTTTAATAGGGCTAGCAATTCGCTTTCCATTCTTTTAAGTCTGCTTTTACGGGGATGTAGATCCGTGTCTGGATTCCTTTGCAGTGAAGCGTACACCTCGTGTGGAATCACAACCACTTTCTTCATTATATTAATCTAGTCAATAAAGGACCCAAAACTGAAAATAAGATGTGGAGGAACGACCCTCCTCTTTGTACAATAATTCGTTTTTTCTTCCCTACAGTTTGACTTTTACGAGCGACTGCACGTATTATGTTCTTGTAACGGCGTAGGCGAGCCTTCTGAAAGGGATTCATTGATACATTGCAATTTATAACGTTAAGACAGATTTCACAGATGCATTTTAAAAAGTTGGAGTCGATATTTTTAGCAAACATATGCTACAATGCTTAGGGCAGTCGATGATAGATTTTTATTAATTCACTGTTTTTCTTTAGCCTCTTTGTCATTCTGGAATATACACCGTTTCAGGCTCTTTTGGAAATATATTCGTTCTTAGAAGGACCCTAAACGTGTTTCGCGGATGAAGGTCGCAAAGCAAATATCCGTAACGGGTGCTTGTAGCTTCTTTATAAACTTCTAAAAACTCCTTACGTTGATTCGGGAACATTTGATTGGCTAATACCCCAATTTGTGATACATCTCTACGTTGCGCGAATAAGACTAGATATTGTGTATTTAACGAAACGTCGCGCATGTATCTATTTTTGAAAAATAGATTCTGATTGATGAAGAACACGCTTATGTTAAGATGGTGGGAGAATACTGTAACTGTCTCGGCAAACGTTTTATCCATCTCCAACATGAGATCGTCAATTACAATAACTGTATGTTCATTTCCCTTTAACGAATTAACATCATATACACCTTTGTAGAACAAAATATCATCTTGGTACTCGTTGAACACTGATTGATACGTTGAATAGCACCATATAACTTTATGCACAAATTTTGAGAACATTTCTCCCTTTTCTTAAATGATTTTAAGCATAAAAACAGTTTTACCACATCCTGTAGGTCCAGATATAATACATGTGGATGGGCTCGTGAACCTGAATTTTTCTACAGAGTCCATTTCTAACACGTCACACTCCTAAGTGGGTCATTTAGAAAATATTACAAATTTTGAGTGCTACTCCTTATATTCTACAGTCTTGTTTTTCTCTTCTCCCACAGAACCTTGAATGACGATGAAGTACAGCACCCCATCATCGATATTACAGCTGACCACGACGACAGCATTGTTGTGATCACAGATTCCTTCCCCGCCGACGAATCCTCACCAGCGATACCTGTAGCACGCGACAATTCAAAGCGGAGACATGATGAAGAGCCCTCCAAGTCAGGTATAAAGCCCGCCAGGATTGCGCCGGTTGTTAGACCACCAGTAGTAGAGCCCCAACCCTCTACGTCTTACGACACAACCCTCACAATAGTACCTTCCTCAAATAAAAATATATCCCCTTATTCCTGTACAACTCCGTGTATATCCTCCGCAGCAGCTTCTCGCTCTGTTGAGGATGGCATAACATTCGAATTGGTGCGTACCGATGCCCCCACTCCAGTCTTGACTAGAAATCGGTATATAGTCAGGGTTGATCCTAGATCCGTGTATAGCAATGGTGTTGAACACGGACTACGGCGCATAGTTGAGCGTATTGTAGAGTTTGCCCTTCAGAACCGCGACGAACGTGAAGTCAGGACGATGCTGTCTTTTGGATTCGGGTCAGATGTAGATGTAGATGATTTTTGGGTAGTAATACCTTTCAAACGTTTGGCAGCTGAAGATATAGAGCAGTGATGCACAAACCCTGGCCCGCGGGCCAAATGTGTCCCCCACGGGTCTTTTCAGTGGCCCCACGGATCTTTTCAATCCAATGAAAAAGTTAGAATATAAAAGTGACCCAATTTATGACTTAGATGGAAAGTAAGTAGGCTAATACATTTAGTTATTTTCTTCGCTTGGCCCTCACATCAAAAAAGTTTGTGCACCACTGATATAGAGTATATATTAGGCGGTATAATGCAGGCCTCTTAAAGTAGTATAGCTTCAATATGGACAACTTCACGGTAAATATTGACCGTGTATACCGTGTTGCGGGTCATAGCGCGACACTTATACTCTTAACTTCAATTCTCAGGCTATTTTTAGACGGCATATAAACGTCGATCGTGGTTGCGGCTTTATAGCAGTAGTCTTGGCTCGTATGTTTACTGTACAAAATACACGGGTCAAAAACATTTGGTTGCCTACGGTAGTGGAGCGTGCCCGTAAACTAGCTGTAGACTGTAAACTTGAGTTTGACTGTGCTATGGGTTCTGAAGAGCTGAGAGGGGTAGAACAGGAAATGAATGTTCGTATAGTTGTATTTGGAATGGGTGATCGTCGTAGGACTGTGTGTTTTTAAAAGCAGTGTGAGAGATCGTACAAGGCCCCCTACTTATTTTAGGACTGTCAGGGACAACGTATCTCTCTATCCGTAATATAAGGGACCTTTACGCGAGTTATGATAAAAGTCGAAAATATGGGCGACATCATGATTTGTGTAAGGGATGTATCGAGTTTGCGGATGATATAGTGAAGCATTGTAAAGACTGCCACATGGTATGTGAGCAGTGTAAAAGCTCCAAATGTGAAAGCCGTGTAGTTGAAGCTGAGAAGATGGACTGTGATGTGTGTTGACGCACATTTTTCAATAATAACTGTTTTGAGCTCCATAAATCAATTGGCACGTGCAGGAAAATGAGAATCTGTGAATGTGGTATGTTTCATATGATGGATAACTGGGGGATTTTCAAGCATAAATGTTATGAAATTCACTGTCCTACATGCCATGAGAAATATAAGGCGGATGGAGTAAAGCATGTATGTTATATGAAAGATGCTAAGCCTAAAAATAACCCTTGTATAACTGTGTACTACGATATAGAAACATACACGAACGCAGAAACCAAAGACGTTATTCCTCATTTACTTGTAAGCCAGACTATCTGTGATGAGTGTATGGAGATCGAGTGTGACGAGTCACAAATGCGGTAAACGTACAAACGTTTTTAAAACGAATGCCTACGATAGCCCTGTGAAACTCTTTGTGTCCTATATTGTCAAGCTAGCGGACAAGTTCAAAAAAATGACTGTGTATATTCTCGCCCATAACGAGGCCAAATTTAACACACAGTTCCTTTATAAGGAGTTGCTTGAGCACGAGTCATCTGAGATATTTACAGGTGCCCCTTGAAAAGAGGTAACAAGCTAATACAGATGCAAATAAAAGATAATGTACAGTTTAAAGACACTTTATTATTCACACTTTGTAAATTAGCAAAGCTACCCAAGGTGATGGGCGTAGCTGCTGAAGTTTCAAAAGGATATTTCCCTTGCACATTCCTCACTAGCGAAACTTTAAATTACGTAGGACTACCTCCACCCAAACATTACTTTAACTCTGAATGTAGGAGTACAGATGAACGTGAAGATTTTGATCGATACTACAACAGTTTTAATGAATCTAGTCCTTATAATATAGCTGATGAATGTGAGCGTTATTGCGTGACTGATGTGCGCGTGCTTAGAGTATGTTTCCAGACCTTTAGAAGGATGTACATAGGTCGTTTCAAATGCGATCCGTTGCAAGTCGCAACCACCATCGCCTCATTATGTTTTACGGTGTTCAAGAATAACTTCATGTCTAAAGACACCTTAGCCATTATTCACAGAAACAATCCCCGCAGTTATGGGCACAAAGCTATTTACTGGCTCGTACACCTACAACAGCAGACAGGCGTATACATGAAACATGCCCACAACACGGGTGAATTACGGTACTAGGACAGTTTGCCTACGGACAATTTGCCTACGGACAGTTTGCCTACGGACAGTTTGCCTACTGGACATTATGCCTATGGACACCATGCCTACCGGACATTATGTCTAACGGACATGATGCCTAAAGGACGACACGCCTAACAGACGCAGCTTATTGAGGCATCGATTTTATTCCATTCTATTTCATTCTATTTCATTTTATTTCATTTTCATATATTTAATTTTATTTTAATTACGCAATCGGTCTACAAGTCGACACAGAGTTGGGTGTGTAATGGCGACTCGTAGGTCGAAGGCTCTGTGCCAGCCCTCTATCGAGTTGTTGCGGAAAAGCAGGCCGTCTTCTTCGTCCTCGCTGCAGAATTCCAATCCACGTAGCCTCGAAATAGGTTAGAAAGTCTTTCAAGATCTCGTCCGTTTCCTCGTCAAAAACAGCCTTAAATCGTTCAAACGTGTTGCTAACATCTTGAAGAGGAACAAAAGCAACCTAACCTACCTAACCTAACCTACCTTACCTAACCTTACCTTACCTAACCTTACCTTACCTAACCTTACCTAACCTTACCTAACCTACCTAACCTAACCTTACCTAACCTGAATTAATTCTTTTGCATGAATCTGAAGTTAAATAAGTTAAATAAGTTAAATAAGGTAAGGATAAATATACCACAGTTGTTCACTATATAATAAAAAAATTAAGAAAATATTCTCGTCATGAAAGAGTGTAGATGCGAAATGTCCTTTAGGCATCATGTCCGTTAGGCATCATGTCCGTTAGACATAATGTCCGGTAGGCCTGGTGTCCATAGGCATGGTGTCCATAGGCATAATGTCCAGTAGGCAAACTGTCCGTAGGCAAACTGTCCGTAGGCAAACTGTCCGGCCACGGTGAATTACCCATTAAGGTTAATGGTCGTGTTTTTTGGGTTCATGGTCTAAGTGAAAACCGTGTCACTGGTGAGAAGACTGTGTACTCCTTTAACGGTTGCTGGTGGCTCGGATGCCCCCGTCCTGAGTGTGGAATCGCAGGAGATATCCACGGTAGATCTCCTACCGACTGTCTTGCGTGGACCCGCAATCAACTTATAGGCTCCCAGTTCACTCACAAAGTCTTGTGGGAGCATGAGTATGATGCACGGATGGAGACAGACGGACAGTACCGTGAAGAAATAAACACGATCAAGCGTTCAATGGTGCTGGATCCTCTCAAATGCGGTGATAGCTTGTTCGGAGGGCGTACAAATCCCTTCAAGCTATACTTTCCGCCTACGGAGGGTGTGAAACTCCATTACTACGACTTCTGTTCTTTTTACCCCTACGTGATGAAGAACAATCCGTACCCCGTAGGTGCGCCTGAGAAACTGGTGGGGTCTGACCTACCCTCCATCGACGAGTTCTCAAGAAATTTGAACGGGTACTATTTCGGCCTTTCTTTCGTAGACGTACTTCCCCCTCGCGATTTATGGATGCCAATCTTACCCACCGTTATCGATCACAAGCTCATGTTTCCCTTGTGCGTGAAGTGCGCAGAAGAGAACAATGGTGATTGTGACCATACAACCCACCAGCTTAAAATTAGAAGTGTATATACAAGTCCAGAGCTGGATCTAGCTGTTCGCCATGGCTACAGCATATTGAAGATACATGAGGTGTGGAGGTTTCAGAAGCTACCCAACCTTTTCACACCATATATAAACGCTTTTTTGAAAGATAAGGTCGAAGCATCAGGGTATCCGCGAGGAGTTGATACTGAAGATGAAAAGTCGGCCTATCTTCAACGTTACCGTGACCGTGAAGGTATACAGCTTGACCGATCACAAATTGTAAAGATCCCTGGCAAGCGCTTTAGTGCAAAGTTGTGTCTAAACAGTCTTTGGGGAAAATTTGCACAGAATACCAGCAAAGGGAACGTTCATTTGGCACAAAGTTATAGTGAAGTCTGGGATTATGCCAATGCTCCCGATAAAGAGGTAATGGAGATCATGAATGTTGGTAATACTTACATAATAAAGTACAACAATACCGAATTGGCCACAGATACCTCACGGGTTACAAACATACCTGTAGCCAGCTTCACAACTGCCTACGCACGCATCAAACTTTGGGTCTTATTGCATTCTCTTGGGCGGAAGGTATTGTACGCTGATACAGATAGTGTGATATTCACAGAGAGGGAGAGTGAATACATGCCTCCTATTGGTGAATTCCTCGGCGAGTTGACTGATGAGATCAAGGATGAGTATGGAGACACCGCATACGCCGACTCTTTTGTCTCAACAGGACCAAAAGTTTATGGGGTACAGGTGAGGGTGGGGGAGGATATGAAATATATCGTGAAGGCAAAGGGTATCACGCTCAACCAGGCGAATCCGCAGGTCGTTAACTTTGAATCGTTGAAGGATCTAGTGTGTTTGGATAATGATGAGGACGATCGGCCGCCCCAACCTTCTGTAGGCACCCACAATTTTCGGGCGCAGAAGCTGGGGGGGGCGTGAAGGAACTTTGGGGGTACAAAGTGTGCCGTAACACCTATAGGAAACGTTACCAGTTACCTGGTACCTATGATACCGTACCCTTTAGTTACCATAATCTTTGATGTGTCTATTGCTTACTTATTTATTACACATTTGTAAATATATATACATCTTGAATATAATCTTTGATATGTCTATTGCTAACTTATTTATTACACGTATTTGTAAATATATATATATATAATATATATATATATATATATATATATACAGGGTGGGCGGAAAGTAGCTCCCTATTTTGGATTGGTAAAAAAACACGTATATTATCCATTTATTTCAGAAGAAATAATATGAAAAGGTAGGCATACATGGTAGGTTTTCTCTAAAATTCAATGTGGGCTCCAACTCTTTCCACCAGCTTCTGGAGCCGCCCAGGAATGGCGTCCACTGACTTTAGCAGGAACTCCGGCGGGATGGAGGACATGACTTCCCGAATTCGGTCCTCCAGTTCTTCCAATGTCCTCGGTTTGGTGCGGTAGACTTCTTCCTTTACCCACCCCCAAAGAAAGAAGTCGCACGGTGTCAAGTCGGGGCTCCAGGCTGGCCATTGATGTGGACCACGACGACCCATCCAACGCCCAGGGAAGTGGGCATCCAGCCACTCACGGACAACAATGGCCAGCCAGGAGCCCCGACTTGACACCGTGCGACTTCTTTCTTTGGGGGTGGGTAAAGGAAGAAGTCTACCGCACCAAACCGAGGACATTGGAAGAACTGGAGGACCGAATTCGGGAAGTCATGTCCTCCATCCCGCCAGAGTTCCTGCTAAAGTCAGTGGACGCCATACCTGGGCGGCTCCAGAAGCTGGTGGAAAGAGTTGGAGCCCACATTGAATTTTATAGAAAACCTACCATGTATGCCTACCTTTTCATATTATTTCTTCTGAAATAAATGGATAATATACGTATTTTTTTACCAATCCAAAATAGGGAGCTACTTTCCGCCCACCCTGTATATATATATATATATATATATATATATATATACACACACACACCTTGAATATTTCGTTTATTAAATAAATCGTGTTTCAATTAGCGTTTCAATTTCTCCTTTGTGTGTGTGTGTGTGTGTACACAGGAGAAAGTTCTAAGGTCCGCCCACTGTAAGACCAGCAACGTGAGTCATGCTACTACCTGGGCTTCCCTGCGTGCTCAGTTGATCGCAGTAAGCCCTGGACATCAGACGTGTATTCTCCCGCGTAGACAGAAAATAGTAATGGCTACCTTTAATATTGCTTGTTCAACGCTTATGAAATGGTATTCTGCTAAGTGTCAAGATGTGGTGGATACTGAAAAACTCCCTATTCCACCTTCCTTTGATGCTTTTAAGGCTACATCGAATCGTGCAAAGGAGCAAGATGTACAAATAATCTATGGCTATTCTGGTGAGAGCATTGTAGGATTTCGTGGGACAAGTGATGTGTTGAACTATGTTGTAGGGCTAAACTTTATAAAAGCTTATATATACCGTGAAGTAAAAGAAACAGCACGTGCAGAGGAGAAACAACGTTTATGGATAGTGAGTCTTGTTGATGAGTGGCAGGACAAACGTTATTATGTCATGTTGCATCATACCGAGTACTCGTACCCTGCGACTGAAAATGTAAATCTCGTCATCATGGAGAATGTTAAGTATTTTTATCACTATATTAATATATATCATGACGAAGTTTGTAATGAGGTTGTGGCTAATGCCCCGTGTAAGTTTTTAACAGAGTTTAGAGACGAGTATCGCTTGTTAAACAAAAAGGAAATATATGGGCATATGTTCCTCTCAAATAGTGCGCCGGAATGTGAAAATGTTTAGTTTGTGGAAATGAACGTGTGGTGAGTGGTAAAACATTAAAACCGTTATAAAATGTGTTTAGTTCGTGAAAATTACCCTGAAGGAAAATGCCTGGTGCGTATTCGGGGAGTGGCAGTGATAAAACATTAAAACCGATGTTACTTCCTAAATCGGAAAATTTCTCAAAACACCTGCCCAATATAATGGGATACAACGATTCATGTTGGATCAGCGACGTACACGTTTCATTAGATTATGGTGTGACTCACTCCTCCCGTCGAGCCGTCGCGTTGCATGTACCTCATAGTTATCTCAGAGCTTGAGCCGAGTGGACGTGCGCTCCTCGAATACGATGGAACTTCCTTTGAGCAGCATTCTCAACGCCGTGTACGATGTGTCCGTGACGAAGTCGTTGCGCGTGTTCAGGCGTAAATCCGGTGTCGTTAACTATGTACTGGAAACGGATTGTAGACAAACAAACAAACGGAATGTTGTTTATTTAAGTGTCGAGGAGAAGAATAGAATCTTCGTGATAGTTGACAAGTGGAATGAAGAGCGTTATAAAACTCCTACAGGTGTAGGTAGAAGAAGAGAGCAGATTAGTGACACCCCCTCATATGCCGTTGTATGTACGTTGTGTATAAATAACGATCGGCCATGCATTGATATACGGTTGATGTGGAAGAATGCTTCTGATAATAACGCTCTTGTCCCTACGCGAAACCGTTTCATCCTCGACAGAATGTTTGAAATCGTCGGATTCCGCAAGCTGAAGCCTATATTGGACGCGCGTGTTATGGATATGCTTTATTTTGATACGGTTCTTGAATACGCATACACCGCTGTGCTCGGTGGGTTTACTGAGTGTAGGGTTGAACAAGGTGAGAATGGTCTAGAGCTGGACGTTTATTTAAAAAGTTTAGACTCTTTGAAATATCATGAACTTTGGTACAAAGCACTTGATCGGTACAGGGCTGAGATCACCTACACCGTTCACCCTGAAGAACTATTTCTTTATATAACGAGCAGCTGTCTTAACAACTTAGAAGATTATTTCAACTGTAGCTATGCAGTGTGAAGAAGAGTTCACGATTGAAAAGCTCGGGTCGGTAGAAATAAGCCCTCGATTGGAAAGGCGTGTTTATAAACTTGTATTTGACGTTGTGGCTGACGAGGAACTCTTTCTGCGTGCTTTTGATTGTATTCTAGACATACTTAAAGATAACTTGCTAACCGGTTGTAAAGTGGGAACAACAATAGTACTGAACGATATGAAGGTTCTTCATATCGAGTAAAAGTTTCCCTATACCTTAAGCGCTGAAATATTATTAAACTGCGTATACTGCGTAATGCAGAACAATGATAATGTAATTGTAGACTCGATTAAGTGTGAGTTTAATGTTTTGCGTCGTAAAACAAAGTGAAATGTATTTATATACAGTATTTAACATAATTGTGTATATATATTTCTCCTCTACTGTTATATTGATGGTTATACGTTTTGTATTTCTTATTTTTTATTTTGTGCGGTAGAAGATAAAGTGTATGTATTTATTTATTTAACATAATTGTGTTTGTATATATATTTCTGCTATATTGATGGTTATATTATTTCTTATTTTTTATTTTTTTATTTTGTTTTTTGATCATTCCAATGTATATTTATTTCCTATATATTTCCATAATATAATTGTATACATATGTTTCTTCTGTACTGTTATATTGACGGTTATATTTTTTGATTATATAAATATTCCTCGTTCATATTTCTTATACTATTATTATTTTTAATTTGATCATTCTAATGTATATTTATTTCCTATATATTTCCAATATTTAATAAACAGAATGATGTAATGGTGTTTTACTTAATTCTTTTGGTTGCAAACAATTATACCAAATGGCTGGTTACGCCTTCTAAACCAACTGACGGATTTCTAAGCCAACTGTTAAGAATTAATTAAATAAATGGCACAATCTGGCAACTCAACCTGAACAAGCCATTTACGCCTTCTAAGCCAACAGTCAATAATATAGGCTTTAATTAAAAAAAGCACAATCTGGCAACTCAACCTGTGCAAGCCATTTACGCCTTCTAAGCCAACTGGCTGATTTACAATTAATAAAACAGCGGCAGGTCGGCTGAAGTGTTAATATGCACTTGGCTCCAGCCAGGTGAACACCTCTCTTCCTTTCTCTCCTTCTCCTGTTTTTCTGTTGGTGGATAACGCCGCCTCCAAGTTTCATGACCCTTGTTGCATCTGCAACATTCCTCCCCCCTTTGCAGCATTGAGTTGTTGCATACCCCCTTCGCAACATACACCAACCCCTTTGCAACATTAAAACATTGATCATTTTCTCTGCAACATTCTTGCACTCGTCCATTTTGCGCCCACACTACTAACGCTAGTAATAGTGATGATACACACAAAACCTAACCTAACCTAACCTAACCTTTCTAGTAATGCTGCATATGCATGCCCACTAATATTTCCAAATATGCTGCCTAAAAATTCGTTAGGTTAGGTTTTGTGTGTATCATCAATTTGACACATTGCCTAAAATTTCAGTCAATTTACAAAGTGCCTGATTTTAGACATTGACTGTAACATATATATATAACCTTTGGTTAGCTTCCGCCCGAATTGTTCATTCTGACGAAGGTCAAGCTTTTCACTCCACTTTAGACCTACAGTTTAACGTGGAATCCGAACCACGCCCCATCAGCAGTCCAGCGTCTTAACCACAAGGCCACCTAGGGTGCCCATTTATCTACCAACCACTTTCTTTATTGTGTGGAAGGATGAACAGCTGGGTTTTGCTGCGCGCCGGCTGCCGTCGGGTCTCGAACCCGGGGCCGATGGTGTAGTAATGCCTAGTTAAGAATATAAATTTTTGTTTAATTAAGATAATGTTTAATGTAAATCATTTACTAATAATTATGGAATTACGAAAAAGTATGTTTGTTAGATTTAAATTGTTTAAAATGGGTAGAGTTGGCAATCCTGAACAGAGGCCCACAGAGCAGACTACCCCCACAAGGGAGTGAGTCTTCTAGGCAACGCGTTACGCGTAAGGTTGGCGTCATGTAACGTAAAGTTTAATTAATTGTTTGTGTTCCTCTCCGACGTAAAATGTTATCGTAAAATTCCGTACTCGCACCCCCCTAAATTACTTAAACCATTTTCGGAGTTAAATAAATAATAAAAAGTGTTAAAAGAGTGTTAATAAAACCCCCCTTTGTTTTGTAACGACTTTCATAGTCTTGGCTCGGCGTGGCTACCATGAATATAATTGTAAAGTATCGTGGAAATGAGTAAAGAGAGTGTAAAGATAAATGAAATAAAGAGCCGATAGTAGAGTAAATAATGAGAAGAAAGTAAAAATAATAAAGGGTGATCACTATATTTGGTGGCTAGCGGCGGTCTTACATCATATTTTGTATGAGGCTTACCCACGTGCTATTATTTCGATTAAAATTCTGCCGACCCGGTAAAATAGCCAATAGCGTTAATGAATATTTGATTTCGATTATTAAAATATGTAAATGCAAAGTTTACCCCGTTTGCAGGCAAATTTCGATTTTCATTCCTTAAAATTCATTATAAATGTAATTCCAAAATGGCGCCCATTGTTTTCCAAATTATTCTGAGTCACGTCGCTTCAAAATTTTTGCACGTCAAAATTTGTTGTTTGAGATCGAGTCTAGACTCAAAACTTATTTTAGTCGTTACAGAGTCGGTAGAAAAACTTGTCCGACTCAATATTGCGAGTCATTATTACGTTAAATTTCGTTCATTAGGTCGGAGAGGACATAGCTTTGAAAATTATCGTGCTGCCTGAGGACTCGATTTTTCTTTTTTTTCGTCTCTTCCACTGTTATGCCTGTTCAGCTTACCTTTGTTTACTTTTTGTGTTTAAACTTTTGGAATTAGTGATAATTGTGATCAGAATAATGATTAATAAATAAATTTTATACGGTCCTGTCAAAATGTTTCAGCGAAAATTTGTACCGATTGTAAAACATTTCATGAACATGAAAAAATTTCTGGGTTTCATTAGCAGATTTTTTATTATATTTCGATTGGTTGTACATAAATTATAATGATAGGCTTATTTTAAATAATTGTTTATATAGATTTACGGGCTTTTTGCTTTGCTTCGCTTCGCGCTATATAGGATTAAGTTACATTTTAAGGGACAATCGAAAAATAATCTTAAACATATTAAATTTGTCAGATTTGGCCGTATAGGATTGTGTTAAATTTCAAAATAAGCAGAATTCGTTTAACTGAAATAGAGAAATTGTGTTGTGAAATTTTCTATAAGTTTTTTTTTTTATTTTTTTTTATATACTCATTAATTATATACTTACTTATTAACTTATACGTATATATTAGTTATATATATAATTATATATATTTATATACTCATAAAACTTGGTAGGTAGGCTGATTATATAGTTTTTTCCTCTCCGTTCCTTTCGTTCATTTCACGACAATTCCGACATATTTGGTAAAATGGCTATTGTATTGTACTGAAGGATTTCTTGTAGGCCTATCGTTAAATATTGTTCGGAGATTAACCGTTACTACGGTATATGTCTATTGAGTAGTAAATTCTTAGTTATTTAACACAATTTTAATTGGTTTAACATAAATAATCAAAGGATTTTTTTTTATAAGCACAAATGTTATGCATTACGAAATTTGGATATTATAATAATTTTTTAAGAATTACAAAAATTTGTGCAGAAAATTCTTTTCATAGCCTATATTTACGTTTTATAAATGCATTCAATGTTATTTTTATAGGTAGTCCGATTTTTATTTTTATTTCCAGTTCAATGAAAATGGTAACATTTTTAATTGGGAATTTAGAGTGTATTCTAAAAAGGATGTTTTGATTTGATATTTTAATTTGGGTATTAGAAATGAAAAATGTCCTTTTTTTAGTTCGAGCGTTTGCATAGAAAAAAATTACAAAATTATGTCAGGATATAATGCAGTTTCATTCGGTTACGTAGGGATATTTGTATAGAGGTTCGCTTACAAACAAAGCGACCGCTCTCAATTAGGCAATGTTTTGTTTGTTTACAGTAGGTTACGTGTATTTTTGAGTGCATATTATCTATTCTTATTTAGTATAACTATGCAAATTTTTAGTTTCACTTGGAAACGATAAATTACTGGGATTTTTGTGATTTGCAAACCATACTGGGGTTTCTGTTGAAGGAGAGAGTTGTCTCTCAGATGTAATTTGAGAATTGCGAGTTCAATTCATATGAAATTTTACGTTTCAAGTTGGAATTACTGTATTAAAATAATTTTTGGTAGTAATATTTAATTTTTTTTACTCTTTAATAACTGTTTTGGAAAATTATTAATGTTTAAACCTTCAGTCGGAGTTAACTAATGCATTTGAAACATTGGCTCAAGTGTACACTAGGAAATGGAATCTTCTAGATAGCCAGTAACGTTTTTGTGGCGTCTTTGTGTGCTCCTCCTCAAAGGGCAAGAGGGTTCATGATTGTCAGAGAATGGATGACATGAAGTTTCTGGGGTTCATTTTTGTCTTTTGTATTTAAAAGTATTGATGTGATTTCTGACGATAGTTTGAACAATAATATTTCTTAAATTATACTAACAGTTACTATGTATGGGCGCTTTTATATTTATACTGTACAATTTTTTTTTTCGTGCGTTTTATGACTTTTTTTTTATCTTCGCTGTAACTGCCATAAGTGACCTTATTGGTAGCTAGATTTGATTAAATTTTTGCGGAATTCTGATATTTGTCCTTTTTTTTTCCCGTGAATTTGGCCAGAGCAAATGTGTAGTTAGTATTTCGAAGTGAACTGTCGAGAAAATTCGATAAATTAAATATGAAATGATAAGCAGTACAGAAACACGTTTCGAATAAACTTTTTTTTCAAAATTTCAAAGGCCCGGTTTGGAGGCAACCAAGTTGAATCCGAGTTCCATCCAGTGAGTTTAGTCGACCGGATAGGTGATCGATCACCGATGAAGAGAGAGAAGAGAAACCAACTGCGCAGGGACTTGGCGCAGGATGGTTTCGGAAGAGAAGAGATAGAAGAGAGGAACCGAATGCGCAGGGACTTGGCGCAGGACACTTTCGGAAGAGAAGAGAAATTTACGTGTGCAGGGTTTTGGCACACGAAAGTTTCGATCGAAGATGGTCTACTGGTGTTTTTCGGGCAGTAGCTGGTCACGCTGCTCGAATGCTTCGCTAAATATGTGTTTTAGCACGCGGTAGGCAAGCCACGTGAGCTTGAACGGGTGTCTAAGACTGTACTGTCAATACAGACATACAGTAGGTTCGTTGGGAAACGGCCTACGGCGGAGTGATCGTTTGATTGTTGCCAGTAGAAGAGTCTTTCAGCTGGACGTAGGAAGAGCAGCGTTCACCGACAAAAGTGGAGATGAGACAAGGCGAGTTTCTTCATCGACTTCTAGAATTGCAAATTTCGTCCAATTCCAGCGCGTGGTCCCGCTTTCAGTATATCTCCCCCCCCTGATCCTTTTAGAATTGGACGTCTCTCTTGTTTTTTTTTTTCGCCATTGGAGAGAGAGCGGAACCATTATAGCGTGCTGCCCTGTTGCATGTTGATTGATGCAATCCCTTGCATTCTAGCGAAGTGAGCAGGAGAGCTGCGATTGAAAATTATCTAAACAACGTCCAGCAAATTAATGTACTGATTATTATGTAATGAAATTATAAGTGAAAGGGTGCGATTATTGCCCATATTTGTTGTGTTTTCGTGAAGTAGTATGTGCGCTCTTGGTCAGTATTTTATGTAAACTTTTTCTTATTTTTTCTATGTCGCCCTGATAGTAACTGTATAACTATACAAATAACTGTTTCAAATGTAAAGCGATCTTTGATGAGAATCGCGGAATAGATTGTGAACTTGAGATTTGTGTAGCCACTGTAAGAAAATTTTCCGTTATTTTTTTTGGCATGTATAGATTAGTTACAGGTTGTAATTTAATTATTAGTGTGAAATGTTATTTTATGCAAATGTGAAAATTATAAAGGTTTCGGTTTTAATATGATACAAAATATATGTGTGGAATTTGTCATTCTAATTATTTCTTGTCTATCAACTTTGAATTGTTAAAGAAAAAAAAAAAAAAATTGCAAAATATATAAATTTGTTGAATAAATTTATTAAATTGTTAAACGATATTAATAAGTTTTCTAATGAAAAACTTATTTTCAAGGGGGTGATGCGAGTGTAGTAATGCCTAGTTAAGAATATTAATTTTTGTTTAATTAAGATAATGTTTAATGTAAATCATTTACTAATAATTATGAATTACGAAAAAGTATGTTTGTTAGATTTAAATTGTTTAAAATGGGTAGAGTTGGCAATCCTGAACAGAGGCCCACAGAGCAGACTACCCCACAAGGGAGTGAGTCTTCTAGGCAACGCGTTACGCGTAGGTTGGCGTCATGTAACGTAAAGTTTAATTAATTGTTTGTGTTCCTCTCCGACGTAAAATGTTATCGTAGAATTCCGTACTCGCACCCCCCTAAATTACTTAAACCATTTTCGGAGTTAAATAAATAATAAAAAGTGTTAAAAGAGTGTTAATAAAACCCCCCTTTGTTTTGTAACGACTTTCAGAGTCTCGGCGTGGCTACCATGAATATAATTGTAAAGTATGTGAAATGAGTAAGAGAGTGTAAAGATAAATGAAATAAAGAGCCGATAGAGAGTAAATAATGAGAAGAAAGTAAAAATAATAAAGGGTGATCACTATATTTGGTGGCAGCGGTGGGATTACATCATATTTTGTATGAGGCTTACCCACGTGCTATTATTTCGATTAAAATTCTGCCGACCCGGTAAAATAGCCAATAGCGTTAATGAATATTTTATTTCGATTATTAAAATATGTAAATGCAAAGTTTACCCCGTTTGCAGGCAAATTTCGATTTTCATTCCTTAAAATTCATTATAAATGTAATTTCAAAATGGCGCCCATTGTTTTCCAAATTATTCTGAGTCACGTCGCTTCAAAATTTTTGCGCGTCAAAATTTGTTGTTTGAGATCGAGTCTAGACTCAAAACTTATTTTAGTCGTTACAGAGTCGGTAGAAAAACTTGTCCGACTCAATATTGCGAGTCATTATTACGTTAAATTTCGTTCATTAGGTCGGAGAGGACATAGTTTGAAAATTATCGTGCTGCCTGAGGACTCAATTTTTCTTTTTTTTCGTCTCTTCCACTGTTATGCCTGTTCAGCTTACCTTTGTTTACTTTTTGTGTTTAAACTTTTGGAATTAGTGATAATTGTGATCAGAATAATGATTAATAAATAAATTTTATACGGTCCTGTCAAAATGTTTCAGCGAAAATTTGTACCGATTGTAAAACATTTCATGAACATGAAAAATTTTCTGGGTTTCATTAGCAGATTTTTTATTATATTTCGATTGGTTGTACATAAATTATAATGATAGGCTTATTTTAAATAATTGTTTATATAGATTTACGGGCTTTTTGCTTTGCTTCGCTTCGCGCTAAATAGGATTACGTTACATTTTAAGGGACAATCGAAAAATAATCTTAAACATATTAATTTGTCAGATTTGGCCGTATAGGATTGTGTTAAATTTCAAAATAAGCAAATTCGTTTAACTGAAATAGAGAAATTGTGTGTGAAATTTTCTGTTTTTTTTATTTTTTTATATACTCATTAATTATATACTTACTTATTAACTTATACGTATATATTAGTTATATATATAATTATATATATTTATATACTCATAAAATTTGGTAGGTAGGCTGATTATATATTTTTTTCCTCTCCGTTCCTTTCGTTCATTTCACGACAATTCCGACATATTTGGTAAAATGGCTATTGTATTGTACTGAAGGATTTCTTGTAGGCCTATCGTTAAATATTGTTCGGAGATTAACCGTTACTACGGTATATGTCTATTGAGTAGTAAATTCTTAGTTATTTAACAAATTTTAATTGGTTTAACATAAATAATCAAGGATTTTTTTTTATAAGCACAAATGTTATGCATTACGAAATTTGGATATTATATAATTTTTTAAGAATTACAAAAATTTGTGCAGAAAATTCTTTTCATAGCCTATATTTACGTTTTATAAATGCATTCAATGTTATTTTTATAGGTAGGCCGATTTTTATTTTTATTTCCAGTTCAATGAAAATGGTAAATTTTAATTGGGAATTTAGAGTGTATTCTAAAAAGGATGTTTTGATTTGATATTTTAATTTGGGTATTAGAAATGAAAAATGTCCTTTTTTTTAGTTCGAGCGTTTGCATAGAAAAAATTACAAAATTATGTCAGGATATAATGCAGTTTCATTCGGTTACGTAGGATATTTGTATAGAGGTTCGCTTACAAACAAAGCGACCGCTCTCAATTAGGCAATGTTTTGTTTGTTTACAGTAGGTTACGTGTATTTTTGAGTGCATATTATCTATTCTTATTTAGTATAACTATGCAAATTTTTAGTTTCACTTGGAAACGATAAATTACTGGGATTTTTGTGATTTGCAAACCATACTGGGGTTTCTGTTGAAGGAGAGAGTTGTCTCTCAGATGTAATTTGAGAATTGCGAGTTCAATTCATATGAAATTTACGTTTCAAGTTGGAATTACTGTATTAAAATAATTTTTGGTAGTAATATTTAATTTTTTTACTTTTAATAACTGTTTTGGAAAATTATTATTGTTTAAACCTTCAGTCGGGGTTAACTAATGCATTTGAAACATTGGCTCAAGTGTACACTCGGAAATGGAGCCTTCTAGATAGCCAGTAACGTTTTTGTGGCGTCTTTGTGTGCTCCTCCTCAAAGGGCAAGAGGGTTCATGATTGTCAGAGAATGGATGACATGAAGTTTCTGGGGTTCATTTTTGTCTTTTGTATTTAAAAGTATTGATGTGATTTCTGACGATAGTTTGAACAATAATATTTCTTAAATTATACTAACAGTTACTATGTATGGGCGCTTTTATATTTATACTGTACAATTTTTTTCGTACGTTTTATGACTTTTTTTTATCTTCGCTGTAACTGCCATAAGTGACCTTATTGGTAGCTAGATTTGATTAAATTTTTGCGAATTGAGATGTGTGTTTTTTTTTTCCGTGAATTTGGCCAGAGCAAATGTGTAGTTAGTATTTCGAAGTGAACTGTCGAGAAAATTCGATAAATTAAATATGAAATGATAAGCAGTACAGAAACACGTTTCGAATAAACTTTTTTTTTCAAAATTTCAAAGGCTCGGTTTGGAGGCAACCAAGTTGAATCCGAGTTCCATCCAGTGAGTTTAGTCGACCGGATAGGTGATCGATCACCATGAAGAGAGAGAAGAGAAACCAACTGCGCAGGGACTTGGCGCAGGATGGTTTCGGAAGAGAAGAGATAGAAGAGAGGAACCGAATGCGCAGGGACTTGGCGCAGGACAGTTTCGGAAGAGAAGAGAAATTTACGTGTGCAGGGTTTTGGCACACGAAAGTTTCGATCGAAGATGGTCTACTGGTATTTTTCGGGCAGTAGCTGGTCACGCTGCTCGAATGCTTCGCTAAATATGTGTTTAGCACGCGGTAGGCAAGCCACGTGAGCTTGAACGGGTGTCTAAGACTGTACTGTCCATACAGACATACAGTAGGTTCGTTGGGAAACGGCCTACGGCGGAGTGATCGTTTGATTGTTGCCAGTAGAAGAGTCTTTCAGCTGGACGTAGGAAGAGCAGCGTTCACCGACAAAAGTGGAGATGAGACAAGGCGAGTTTCTTCATCGACTTCTAGAATTGCAAATTCGTCCAATTCCAGCGCGTGGTCCCGCTTTCAGTATATCTCCCCCCCTGATCCTTTTAGAATTGGACGTCTCTCTTGTTTTTTTTTTCGCCATTGGAGAGAGAGCGGAACCATTATAGCGTGCTGCCCTGTTGCATGTTGATTGATGCAATCCCTTGCATTCTAGCGAAGTGAGCAGGAGAGCTGCGATTGAAAATTATCTAAACAACGTCCAGCAAATTAATGTACTGATTATTATGTAATGAAATTATAAGTGAAAGGGTGCGATTATTGCCCATATTTGTTGTGTTTTCGTGAAGTAGTATGTGCGCTCTTGGTCAGTATTTTATGTAAACTTTTTCTTATTTTTTCTATGTCGCCCTGATAGTAACTGTATAACTATACAAATAACTGTTTCAAAATGTAAAGCGATCGTTGATGAGGAATCGCGGGAATAGATTGTGAACTTGAGATTTGTGTAGCCACTGTAAGAAAATTTTCCGTTATTTTTTTTGGCATGTATAGATTAGTTACAGGTTGTAATTTAATTATTAGTGTGAAATGTTATTTTATGCAAATGTGAAAATTATAAAGTTTTCGATTTTTTTTAATATGATACAAAATATATGTGCGGAATTTGTCATTCTAATTATTTCTTGTCTATCATCTTTGAATTTGTTAAAGAAAAAAAAAAAAAATTGCAAAATATATAAATTTGTTGAATAAATTTATTAAATTTGGTAAACGATATTAATAAGTTTTCCTAATGAAAAACTTATTTTCAAGTGGGTGATGCGAGTGTAGTAATGCCTAGTTAAGAATATAAATTTTTGTTTAATTAAGATAATGTTTAATGTAATTCATTTACTAATAATTATGGAATTACGAAAAAGTATGTTTGTTAGATTTAAATTGTTAAAATGGGTAGAGTTGGCAATCCTGAACAGAGGCCCACAGAGCAGACTACCCCACAAGGGAGTGAGTCTTCTAGGCAACGCGTTACGCCGTAAGGTTGGCGTCATGTAACGTAAAGTTTAATTAATTTTTGTGTTCCTCTCCGACGTAAAATGTTATCGTAAAATTCCGTACTCGCACCCCCCTAAATTACTTAAACCATTTTCGGAGTTAAATAAATAATAAAAAGTGTTAAAAGAGTGTTAATAAAACCCCCCTTTGTTTTGTAACGACTTTCATAGTCTTGGCTCGGCGTGGCTACCATGAATATAATTGTAAAGTATCGTGGAAATGAGTAAAGAGAGTGTAAAGATAAATGAAATAAAGAGCCGATAGTAGAGTAAATAATGAGAAGAAAGTAAAAATAATAAAGGGTGATCACTATAATGGTTTCGTAGTCAGTGACGCTAACCACTACACCACCGAGGCGCCTGTGTTATATATATAATATATATATATATATATATATATTGCCCGGTTAGGTCAACTGAATGCCTGATTAGAGTAATTGAATGCCCGGTTAGGTTAATTGTACGCCCTTGACGATTGGTTAGGTTAAGCCGTGATATTTTCGTTAGTTTTGATTAACTGTGTGTTGTTTGCAGTTAAAATGTATATATGTACAGCATGAGAAGGTGCCCCCGCATGGATTCGATTCCCTCGTATGTAGGAGAATTACGGCTTCTGAATGATCGAGGACGGACCTTGGTGTTGTGGTTAGCATATCCGACCGGCAGTTGGATGATCCCGGGTTCGATTCCTGGGAGGTGCCTCATTTTTAATTTGCTTGTTCTCTCTCCTCATCTTGTGCGGACGTTCTTCTACATAAGCGTTCTTTACATTAATTATACTGTGTGTTGTTTTCAGTTAAAAAAATAAAAAATATATATATATATATATATTTCTATGCTAAAGCTCCGCCCATTTTATGACGTGTCTATGATAGAGTTCCGCCCATTTTATATCACTATCTTTTATGACGCGTCTATGATGTCAGTATCTTTTAACCAATCCGGAATACAGAGGCATCCATCGGCCTCAGATGACCTCGGAGGCCGACGCCACATAGCCTATGTTCTTTCCCGGCCCTAGTTTCCCCTATCCCCCAAGTCTTATCCAAATCTGGCCAGTGGTTTGGCCGGCCATAAGAAACAAAGAAAGTTCGCAGGCAGTTTAACCATCACAATTATTAGTATAGATAAGGTTCCATTATGATGACTGCAAGTCTGTATGAACAGCTACCACAATACAACTTTCTATATACTTGTGAATTTGAACCAAAAATAGACATTAGACAACTCATCATCCTTTTTAGATATTTTTTGCTTCCATCCTCAACTCAACCTGTTTTGTTCTTCACATCCCCAGTTTGTGAGTAGTGAGAAAGTGTTTTGGAAAAAGTAGACAATGATACTCCAGCTTTAGCAGCTATTTGTCTTTGAGTGTTACTATGGAAAAACTATACGCGCTCACAACATGGTATCATATGTGGTACCTTTATTTCATAATTAAATATAAATTATTAATTAATTGAATTAAATATCTATACAAAATTGCCTCAGGATTGGCGACATAGCCTATTGGGAATGAAATAATTGCCGTACGTACAAAGAACCGGTATGTATGCATCGAGCCTCACATAGCAACAAGAAAACCCAATTTATTGTTGTCTTCAAGAGAGAAGTAGAACAAACAAAACTTTGCCAGATCAGCAAATAATGAAAATACAACGCGAATATAGGAACGGCTCTCGGAGCTGTTTATGTACAGCGAACGCTTTAAACAGGGAAGATGTGCTTTTGTCTTCCCTAAAGTTCTGAGTGAATTCCTTATAATAAACTTAATAACTAAAAAAAAAGGATAGGCCTATACCTTCAAGTGTTTATATTGAGACTGCCTATATTAATTACATCAAGTTAACTCATCGCTTAGCTCCATCGTGGCGGCCCTACACCAAAAAAGATCGTGACGCCCTACATCGAAGCAAACTAAGACCCAGCAAAAAATAAGGTGGAACAATTTCTTTTCGTTCACATATAGGCATCTAAAATCCCGACGCTAAAGTTACCGCAAACAATTAAATATAAAGAGCTCCTTTAAAGACCTACATTGACATAACAAACTAACGAAAAAACAGGGCTTTTGTCGTTTAACTCGCCACTGAAATCTGCTGGAAATTTCCAACGGATGAGGGTAAAAGGCAATCAACCCATAGCCCTATATAGTTTTTTCACAGTTGCCTTCTTTATGGCGAACAATAATTTTCAACTTACTCTTGTATGAAATTTCTTTATTTGGAGCCATTATACTATCTTATCTGTAAAAAAAAAATTAGAAGGTGAGACATTTTTTGTATTAAAGTTTAACAAATAAGATATTTTTTATAGAAATTTGCGATTACATAAGGGTATAAACAACATTTGTGAGTCATTAAATCTATAAAACATGTTATTACATAAAATTGAATAGTATATTTACCAGTAAAGGACCTGGCCCTCAAAATTAGCAAAATCAATAAAAACTAGTGGTGTACTGATTCATCGGCATTGGCAGAATCGGCCATTTTTGGGGCACTGGTATCGGCCAAATTTAGCTGATTCTCTTACTAATTATTTGAAATTTTAAAATTTTCATACCAAAACAAAACCTATATTTACAGAAAATTGAACACCCAAAAACACTATGATAATTTATATTCATTTCAAAGTATAATTATATAAAAAATATTTTTCATTCACAAAAATTGCAAAGCATAATAAGTTAAGTTCATAAATTTACATTTCCTCGACTAGCTAATCTCTAAATATTATAAACTATTGTAATGTAATTGTAATTGGTTGTGTAATGTCTATTTTTGGTTCAAATTCACTAGCATATAAAATGTTGTATTGTGGTAGCTTTTCATATAGATTTGCAGTAATTATAATGGAACCTTATTACTAAAGACCGGAACTTCAGGAACTAAAAAATAGGAAAATAGGCAGGCAAAAAGGCACAATAAAACATCAAAATAGGCAAAAAAAGGCATTTATTTTTACATTGAAATATATTGAAAAACAGCCAAAAAACATAGATAACACAAATCAATACCTTACATTTTCAAATATATTTATGCATTTCTTTGGTTACACATTATAACAAGCATTTTTTCCAAATTCTCAAATGTTAGGTTATGTCTACGATCAGTTAGCATGTGTTTAAGAACTGAAAATGTTCTTTCAACATCTACTGATGTGACTGGAGCATATTTGTAACTTGATATGTTCTCCGGGTTTAGATTTGAAGTGTCTTCAGCACCATCTCCTTCAAGGACGTTTGCTATCTTCTTTATTTCAGCTAAGTCAGTATTACCTGAAATTACTTTCTCAGACTTCTGCTGGATTAGTTTACCTTTTGCACCCGGCACCTGATTTATTTCCTCAACTACAGTGTTAAAAATCTTCAACGCATTTAACAAGGGTTGATTTCGTTCTTCCAAAGAAGTAATTGCAATTGGCAAATTTGATAAATGGGCTTCAATGAATGCAAGGTCATTTTTCAATGAATTTTTCATGAGAGATTTCAAAATCTTAATAGAAGCTGCATCTTCTTCATCAAAACTTTCGACAATGCTCTGTATTGTGTTGTAATTTTTAGCGTAGTAAACTGCTGCATTTATCCATGTTCCCCATCTTGTCAGTACTGGCTTAAGTGGCAGTGTTAATTCTGGTGCCTGTTCTTTGAAAACCTGGATACGCGAAGGGGCTTTGAGAAATATCTTCTTTCCATTTGAAATCATCAGGTCAACATCAGGAATAAACTTCGTACCTCTTCACAAACTCTGTGCAGCGCATGAGCTAAGCACGTGACATGTAGCATTCTGTGGAAAAGAATTTTTAAACCCCCTGCTGCTTTTTTCATGTATGGAGCGGCATCAGTTATGAACAGAAGAACATTGTAAAAGTTTGAGCAACAGTTGAGTGGTTTGTTTTAGCAAGTTGCTCTACTGCTAGCAAATAAATTTTGGAAGGTTGGTCACTCTCCATAGTCCCAATAATTACATTAGCGACATACCTACCAACAGAATCGGTCGTCTCATCTATTGATATCCAAATATTTTTGTTGTTAACTTCAGTTCTAATATTTTGTATAAAGTTTGATATATTTCTTCTACATATGTCTCTCTTAATGATGACTCGCTAGGAATATGTTCATTTGTGTATTTCTCTAAGAATTTTCTCAGACATGGACTTTCTAGTTTCCCCAAGGGAATACCGGCTTCAATGAATGTTCTGCACAAATCCATTGAGAATTGTGACTTACGACTGGAGGCAGTAACAAAATTAGTAAGTAAACAAGAATGCTCTCCTCTGAGCTTCTGTCTGGAAACGGCACTCTTATGTTTACCTGTGTCTATATGTTGCATCACAAAGTATCTCTTCTCTGAATTTACAACCTTTTCACACGCTTTGCAAAATAATATAGAGCCGTCAGTGCTGAACACACTACCTCCAAATTCCTGAACATAATCACTTAGTTTCTTAGAAGAAAATGCTTTAACTTTAGGCATGATCTTTCCCATCAAATACACAGTGACTAAAAACAAATATACAGTGTTATCAGAGGTAACCTACTGCATGTGGAAAAGTAGAGTTGCCAGTTAGTGAAATGAGTCATTTCACTAACTGGCAACTCTACATTTCAAATGACTCATTTAACTTTTTTAAATGTGATAGTTTGTAAAACAAAACTTATTTATTAGTGAGATAGGCAAATAAGGCTCTATAAATCGAAAAAGGCATTTTCCACAATAAATTAGTGAAATAGGCAAAATAAGGCATTTATGGCATTTTGCCTGAAGTTCCGGTCTTTACTTATTACTGTATAAGACTAGTAAACTACATGGAGTTCAACGCTGTATATGATCATATTAATTGTTTATCTTTATGAACACAGACATTACAGTATAATTAACTGTATGTCAATGAATGCACATTCAATTGTCCTATAGATATATATGTCTGTGTTATATGTTGTTAGACTCTGTTGTCCCCCCTCCACCCCACCTTCCCCCAGTTGGGGTACCTTGACTAACACTGCGGCGTTGCCACATGTACGGAGTCGTCTGTGAGGCGAGGAACATCACATATGCGGGCAACTATACATTGCTGCAATCATAGATTACACCTGGTTATTGTGAAAGCTATAAATGACATCTCTGAGATTAAACATTTTTTCGAACAATGTTCCATGCTGTATGTTTTTCTTAAAAATGGAAGTATTTCCAGAATGTATGAAGGACAGGTTCTTTCTCATCTTTTGCCACAGCGCTGGAGTGGACAGTTGTATGTGACAAAGGTTATTTTCAATAATTATAGAAAAATTGTTGATACACTAGAAATGGTGAAAGAGAATAAACAACTCAATGGCGACAATATTGTGGAAGGCTCCGGTTTACTAACTGTTGTTAAAGTAAGCAATTTCGTTTTTGTACAATATTTATGAACAAGATCCTAGGAATTATTCAACCTGCTGACAAATTACTTCAATGTCGTGAATCTAGCTTAAGAGATTCTTTAATGATTTTGGATTATATTGTGGATACTATTAAAGCTTTAAGATGTAATGAAGTTTATGCAGAAGTTATAAATCAAATAAATGCTGAATTTGATGTACAGAAAGAAAAAATTTACTCCACTAAAAGACACAGAAGGAAAATTCATGAAAAGTTTAGAGATTACATCGTAACAGAGAGCATAGGGGAGAGATCAGGAGTAGATGAAGAACTAAATGAACATTTTAAAGTGATATTCTACCAAACTATTGATATCGTTGTATGTGAAATGAAACGAAGATTTACTGATAATGATAAACTACTGATTTCTAACTCTAGTGCTGAAGCTGAAATGGATTTCGATAAAATGAAATATCTAGAGTGTCTCAACATTAAAATTCCATCGCAAGAAGAAATATCTGTTGTTAGAAATGTTCTTAAAAACCAAGCAGAAAAGAAAGCAGACGTGGTCGTTTTCGATGAAAATTTTGAACAAAGGAGTGCTTTTCAAAACATAATTTACTGGCAGCTGCTAAAATATTTGGATGCAGCACTGCGACACGTGAATCCACGTGTTTTCAAATTTGGAAGCAATGTTTCTATTGTTGTTTATTTTTCAATAACTATTAGATTCAAATAAAAGAAAAATTGCCGCAGTGCATTATACTATTTTATAATAATTACCAATTTGTATTTTGTATTGTATCTAAGTCATGTTTCGTTTGCTTAAACTTTCTACATTCTAACACGTTGTTTACCAAGTAGTTTTAGAATTATAATTCAGTTTTGTAATTGTCTAATTGACCTCGTCCAATAAATAAAAAAAAAAAAAAAAAAAAAAATATATATATATATATATATATATATATATGGGAATGAACTCAGAATGGTTCCCTGAGGTTTTTTATGATACACACAGACCTAAAAATATAATAGTTACCCCTTTTTCTTTGATGTATTCAATCTGACGTGAAGGCAGCGAGTCTTTCGCTTATATTGAGGTTGTAAATGTAGCGGGGCTAGGCTGCTTTAAACCATAGATCCTGTCCCAAAGCTGGATCCTATCTGCTTTGCAGATAGCTGGTGAGGGAAGCTATATTTTTTGGGCATCTTTGCAAGTGACCCGTTGTCCACGTCGGGCTAACATCATGAAAAAGAAAAAACTATGGTATTTGTCATTTACCATTACATACGTTTTATTTCTACAAAGAATTCCCTATATTATCGGTACTATGTAGCTTCCCTTATATTACCAGTAGCCTCCTCTGGAAATTACCATTAGCTACGTCCCTGGTTGCAATTAAGTTTCCTTTTAGTGATTTTTAGACTATATATATATATATATATATATATATATATATATATATATATATATATATATATATATATATATACAGGGTGGGCGGAAAGTAGCTCCCTATTTTGGATTGGTAAAAAAAATACGTATATTATCCATTTATTTCAGAAGAAATAATATGAAAAGGTAGGCATACATGGTAGGTTTTCTCTAAAATTCAATGTGGGCTCCAACTCTTTCCACCAGCTTCTGGAGCCGCCCAGGAATGGCGTCCACTGACTTTAGCAGGAACTCCGGCGGGATGGAGGACATGACTTCCCAAATTCGGTCATCCAGTTCTTCCAATGTCCTCGGTTTGGTGCGGTAGACTTCTTCCTTTACCCACCCCCAAAGAAAGAAGTCGCACGGTGTCAAGTCGGGGCTCCTGGCTGGCCATTGATGTGGACCACGACGACCCATCCAACGCCCAGGGAAGTGGGCATCCAGCCACTCACGGACAACAAGAGCGAAGTGCGGAGGGGCGCCATCTTGCATAAATATCAGATCGTCGATGTTCTCCCATGTGCTGACAACCGGCCAGACCTCGTTTCGCAACATAGCAAGGTACCGCTCAGCATTCATGGTGTTGCGCAGAAGGAACGGGCCCACAACCTGATCTGAGGTCATACCACACCACACCGTTACACTGAACCGATTCTGCCGTTTTTCAGCGGTAACCATGGGATCCTCTCCTGCCCAGTAGTGGCAATTGTGGCGGTTGACAAAGCCTCCGACGTGGAACACCGCCTCGTCGCTCCAGAGGATGTTGCGGAAGAGATGGGGCCAGTCTTCATGCCAAGCCAGCATGATTTCCCCGAACTCCATGCGAATGTCGCAGTCCTCGTCCGAGAGAGATTGGCAGTAATGCGGCTTCCACGCACGCCAGTTCAGCTCCTTCTTCAGCACAGTTCGCACTGAGTAGCGGGAGAGTCCACTTTCCCGAGCTGCCTGGCGAGGTGACTTTCGTGGACTCCGTGCGAACATTTCCTGAACTGCCTGCACCGTCTCCTGGGCCCTGGATGTCGAAGGGCGACCACATCTTCGAACATCTGCCACAGACCCCGTGGTCATGAGCTTCGAGTGGCAGTTCTTGATTGTTTTCGGGTCCACTTGGGCACGTGGTCCGTGAATGGCCCGCCACCATCTTTGAACTCGAACGACAGATTGCCAAACTTCGTACCGTGCCGCCAACTGGGCCCGCTCCTGCAGTGTTAAACGCTCAGCCATGTTACCCTTCAATCTGAAATGAAAAAAAAAAAATGAACGTTACAATTGTACCACTTTAGAGAACACAAAGAGAACACTTTAGAGAAAAAAAGATTACCGTTACAATTGTACCACTTTAGAGAACACACCATAACAATATAACAATACAATCACAATTTATACATAATTTATATGTAATTTAAATTAGGGAGCTACTTTCCGCCCACCCTGTACCGTATATATATATATATATATTGTATATGCAGTATATACATGTCACCTCAAATAGTGAAAGTAAAGAAAGAGTGAGGTAGCAGTGTTGCGAAGAGAGGGATTGAAGACAGGCCCGCATCCAGGATTTATTTTCCAGAGGAGGGATCAAAAGCTCAAAGAGCCCATGAACGTCTCTGTTTCAAAATAACCTCTATCACAACCGCTAAAACTGAAATTTAAGGTTAATAGAAGATTTTTTAGGTAAATGACAAGTTTCTTAAAAGCTGTTATTTGAAAATTGTACAGTAAATTACTTAAAGTTCTTTACTAATATTTTATAAAAATGTTTCTGAAACAAGTACAGTTTCATCGCAAATCATAGCAGAATTGATTTACAAATCCAGAAAATAAAGATGTTATAATGTTATAATGTTTCAGACCAACAAAAACCTTAGGATCCACTCATGGCTGGTCTACCTAACTGTGGTTGTAGTTGTGTATTGCGCTTGTCCTCCGTGGTGGCGGAGGGGACCTACAATTCTATGTAGGTTCCGAACCACAAAAACCTTAATTTTACTACCTTAAACTATACCCAATTTATCAACATATGCGTCTAATCCATTTTGAAACATGTTTATAGACGTGCTACTAATTACTTCTACCGGCAAACTATTCCACCTATTTACTATTCTATGCGTAAAAAAGTTTTTGGCAACTGCTGTCTCGAACCTTCTACTTGTCAACTTATACCCATTATTTCTAGTTCTATTATATTGTGATATTTTGAAGAAGCTATCTCTATTTACGTTATCGAACCCATTCATAATTTTAAAAACCTGGATTAGATCACCCCTTAGCCTCCTAGTCTCGAGTGTAGTCAATTTTAACTCCTTAAGCCTATCCTCGTACGACTTTGCCCGAAGCGACGGAATCATCTTCGTTGCTCGTCTTCGAACTCTTTCAATTTTATCTATAGCTTTGCGCATATGCGGATTCCAAAATTGGATCGCGTACTCCAAATGGGGTATAACTAATGACTTATAAAGAAGCACAATAATATCGCGCGATTTGTACTAAAAATTCCTAGCTATAAAACCTGCTTCTAGGACAAAATCCCCCCGTGGACAAAATCCCCTCGTGGACAAAATCCCCTCGCGGACAAAATCCCCCGGACACAACCCCCCCGGACACAATCCCCCCGCGGACAAAATCCCCCTAAGGCTTTATTAAAAAAATAAGAATACGACTGACTTTATTAAAGTTTTAACAAAAATATCACGACTTAACCTAACCAATCGTCAAGGGCGTACAATTACCTAACCGGGCAAACAAAAGAATACGACTGACTTTATTGAAGAAGAAAAATTAAAAACACAAAGTCAAACAAAATTCAAAATTTAAAAAGACAAATTAAAAGCAATTCCCTTAAGAAAATCAAAAATAGACCTGTTGTTATAGTCTTGTACAATTTTCAAAATGCGAGAAGAAGAAGACTTATACTTCTTCCTTTGCGGTTCTGTCGGCAACCAGCGATAATTTGAGAAATAAATGCCTGGGTAGCTTATTTCTTGCCTAAACTTTTAAAAATTTCCATATGTTTGGATGCGAGCATCCTGTTAGAGATGCAAAGCGTCTATGCCAGCCTTCGACAGAGTTATTTGTACGTGGAAGTTCTGTAATTGTTCTTGAGTACATATTCCAAATAGAAATGCTAAAAGTGGGTTCTCTTCGTCCTCGTCGGCATGGCCTTCCAATATAATTATCTTCAAAATAATCGAGAATTGGCAAACCTTCCACTGGTATAAAATCGTATAATTGTTCAAAAGCATCAACAACTTTTTCTGGAGGCACAAAAGCTAGAGCAGGTATCATTCGAATTTTTAAGGCAAAATCATTGTCATCTTGATATTTTTTCTGTAATCCGTTTCTGTAAGCCTCTTTTCTTATTCTTATTCTTATTCTTATTGTGTTTTTAATTTTTCTTCTTTAATAAAGTCAGTCGTATTCTTCTTTTTTTAATAAAGCCTTAGGGGGATTTTGTCCGCGGGGGGATTGTGTCCGGGGGGGGTTGTGTCCGGGGGGATTTTGTCGATGGGGGATTTTGTCCGCGAGGGGATTTTGTCCACGGGGGATTTTGTCCTGATACCATAAAACCTAGCACCTTGTTCGCCTTATTGACCGCTGCTGTACTTTGTTTCGCCATTTTTAAATCACCAGTGACGATAATTCCTAAATCTTTTTCCTGTTTTACGCTTACTAACTCCTTCCCTGACATACTATACGCAAAATTACCGTTACGCGAACCTATATGTAAAAATTTTTATTTATCGACGTTAAATCTCATTTGCCATGTGACTGACCAATCAACGATTTTATTCAGATCTTCCTGGATTTTACCTCTATCTTCATCATTAATTGCCCTACCACCCAACTTCGTGTCATCCGCAAACTTTGAAACTGTACTGACTAGGCCGACATCTAAATCGTTAATATATATAAGAAAAAGCAAGGGATCCAATACAGAACCCTGAGGAACGCCGCTCGCAACATTAGTCCAACACGACTCCGCTCCATCAACGACCACCCTCTGTTTCCTACCTCGCAACCATTCTTCTATCCAATTTATTACTACACCCCTGATTACATGAGCCTTAGTTTTTTCAATGAGTCTTCGGTGCGGTACGGTGTCAAACGTTTTTTAAAAATCTAAATACACTACATCTACCGCCCGATGACTATCGTAAACGTCAACCACGCTTTGAAAAAATTTTAAAAGATTAGTTAAACAAGATTTGTTTCGCTTAAAACGCTGCGTATTTCTAATCAAGTTATGCAATTCCAAGTGTTCGACTATACGATCCCTAATTACTGATTCCAGTAGCTTACCTACAACAGACGTTAAACTGATTGGCTTATAATTTCCCGCCGCACCTTTATCGTCTTTCTTAAAGATAGGTGTTACATTTGCTAACTTGAAATTATCTGGTACGCACCCCTCGGAAATAGACGCATTAAAAATCTTTGTTAGCGGCACAACAATGCTTTCTTTTAATTCTTTTAATTGTATGGGATATATGGAATCCGGCCCCGGTGATTTACGCATTTTCATTTTATCAATATAGCGCATTACCTCCCTTTCACTAACCACAATATTATCGAAATTATTACCATTGTCAAAAGGTATTATGTCTATGACCGTAGGGATATTCGTTACATCTTCTATTGTAAAAACTGACGTAAAAAATTCGTTTAGCAGGGTAGCTATTTGCTTGTTTACAGAAACTAGCTCTCCGTTAAAATTTTTCAACGGCCCCAAGACACTATTTACTGGATTCCTATTATTGACGTATTGAAAGAATCGTTTGGGGTTTTCTTTGCCGTCACGAGCTATGGAGATTTCAAAGTCACGCGTGAACTTTTTTATTACGCTTTTCGCTTCACGCCTCAGAGATATGGAGTTGTTTCGTAACTACAAATTGTCTTTATCGCACTTATGTAGCCTATAAGCCCTATCTCTACTCCTTATAATATCCCCTATTCTAAAAGTAAACCACATGGGCTTGTTATTTACTTTCGCACGCTTAATCTTGTACGGTACACATTCCTCATTTATAGTCCTAAATACTGTTTCAAACGATTCCCACATTAGTTTTGCGTTGGAGATCCTCATTACGTTTTCCCAATTGGCGTGTGACAATTCCTTTTTAAATTTACAAAAGTATGCGTGCTACAAGTTAGGAATTTTAGTCGAGTTAGCTGGTTTCGAGTGACTTACTGAGAGGACAAATTCTACCATATTGTGATCACTATTGCCTGATGGTCCTATTACTTGAAGATCAGTAATTAGCCTATCATCCGTAGTTATTACTAAGTCTTAAATACTGTCCAACCTCGTAGGTTCCCCAACCTTTTGAATAAGAAAGCTATCCTCGAGAAAATTAACTAAACGATTACCTTCCGCGTCTCCCTGCATTGTATCGTAATTCACGTTGGCGCAATTAAAGTCACCCATAACTAAAGCCTGCTCACTACCTATTATTCTCTTTAGTTCACCATATAACGCTTCGTCCGTATCAGCTGTTTGATTAGGGGGCCTATATATAACGGCAACAAGGAGTTTGAAATCGTTCAATTTAAGTTCTGCTATAGTCGAATCCATCGGTTCTGGAATTCTGTGCTTTTCTTCTATGACGTTCTCAATACCTTCTTTGATGTATAACATAACACTGCCTTCTCGCCTACCTATTCTGTTTTTAACAAAAAGTCTATAACCTCTAATTTCATACTCCCCTACAAAGTCACGTGTTTCAGTGCTAAGCCACGATTCATTTATCGCAATTAAATCATAGTCTTTACAAGCAATTAAAGAGAAAAAAATCGTTTATTTTATTTCGTAGGCTACGAGCATTTAAGGATAGAACATTCAAATTGTTTGTAACCGCGATACCTTCGCGCGTGCAAGGGAATTTTAAGGAAATTACGCCGGCACCGTTCGAGTTACGGCAGCCTGAAAAGAAGAAACAGTATTATGAAATAGTGTTCCTAAACACGCAGCTCCAACGTCATTAAGGTGAAGTCCATCTCTGAGGAACAAGTCCCTCCTGCCGTAGAAACTGCTCCAAAAATTCGGAAAATGCACTCCTTCCTGTTGACAAAGTGACTTTAGGTTATTGTTAATATAGGTCGCCTTGCTGTAGAACTCGTTACGTTGGATAATTCGAGGAAGTATACCTGTTAAAACAATCTTATTAGTTATTTCCTTTAGTCGCTCTAGTAAGTCCCTGTACCTAGCCAGCAGCTCTTCCGATCTAGAATTTAGAATCTTATTAGTACCGACGTGAATAACATACGTTGTGTCCTCAGAGGTTCTGTCTGTAAAAAAAATCAACACTATTAGTTATATCCTCCACTAAGAACTTACACTACCTGCGCAAGCCCACAAAAATGTTCTTCAAACGCAGAAACAGGTTCCTGTAACCCAAATTTATACTGAAAACCTTAATCAACAAAATTTTCAACATTAAACAGAAAGAAAAGCAGTAGGTGTTCAACTGACTCGTAACATCATATGGTAAACTTTTCAGACAGTACATGGGTTTCATCTTTCTTCTGTTCCTCACACGATTTTCTGCTTCTCTTCAGCACATGAGCTGCCAAAGTACTGCATTTTGCCTTCTTTCCCCAGCCCTGCTTCATGCTGTTTGTAGTCAATAAGATGCCTAACTGTGCTAGCGTCATACGCAATTTTATATTTATATTTATCACTAGGCTTGGTGAGTCATTCAATTAGATAACACTGGTATGCATCAATTTTGCTGTCAAGGGTTTTGTAAGTGATTCTTATAGAGGTTTTCCTGCTAATTTCGAATCTGCAATCCGTTTTTCTCAATCAGCTCAGATTATCCGGCTAAGGCCTCATAAGTAAAATAGAATTTTTCGTGATTTTGTCAAAGCGGAATTGGAACAGTAACATCTATCATCACTTGTTTCACTTGCATAATATCTTTTTTTACTTTTCAGGCATATAGATAAAATATTTCATAATGAATAGAGCGTGTAAAAATGATCCCAATAGATTCTGCTACATATGTGGGACGGTTACCATGCCAAATAACCAGTCCCAAATCACTAAATTTGTGAAGACAATGTATAGAGCAGGGGTTCTTAACCTTTTTAGACTGCGATCCAAATTCTGGTCTCGGGGCTACCTCGGCGACCAATGCCTTCAAACAATTCACTCGTAATAGATAATAAAATAAATAATAATTGTAAAATGATTTGGGATAACATAAATAAATGATAAATGACAATTTAATGATCCAAGTTTGGGTCGCGACCCAGAGGTTGAGAACCCCTGGTATAGAGCATACTTTGGAATCAAACTAGGGGACCAGGACAAAAATTTCGCCCCTCATATGTGCTGCAAGACGTGCATTGAAAATTTGAGAAGATGGAGCAAAGGCAGAGCGAAATCTTTGCCTTTTGGAATTCCCATGATTTGGAGAGAAGGAAAGGATCACGTGACAGATTGCTATTTCTGCATGACAAACCTCCAAGGTGGGCTTATAAATTTATTTTTCTTAAATATTTTGAAATCCTCGTATGAAACTTGACATAATATTCACCATAATGTATATTCACCATATATAGCATAATATTCACCATAATGGTAATCATACATTTTACATATACATATTGTTATAAAATACATTTACACATACATATTGTTATACAAGTTACATTTACATATACAATGATTGTATATTTTCTTTCTTTTTCATTCATATTGTCCCCGAAGGGACAATATGAATGAAAAAGAAAGAAAATATACAGACTCCATCGACCTTTTCATATCTTACAGACCGCAGCCTTCCCTCACGAGCCGCCACTGTCTGAATGCTTCTTCTATTTCATATGCAAGTTTTATATCCATGTTTCTGTGTTTCTATTTTCAGGAGTTACAAGAAGAATAAACACATTGTTGTATACCCTGACATTCCTTCTGCTATGAGACCTGTACCCCATGGTCCTGGAATTCCAATACCGACCCACCTCAAACCCTGGACTTCGATGATTCTGATGATGAATCAATGACCAATGCCAATGACCAGTCCCAGTCGTATACCTCAAAATACCGCTTCAAATGAGCCGAGGCCTCTCAACCAGGCAAACTTAATGATCTTACCAGGGATTTAGGACTTTCCAAATAGCTGCCGAGATCTTGGGCTCACGACTTCGAGAGGAAAACTTGCCTGGCTCCGGGAACAAATTCTCCTGGTATAGGAAACGGAGGAAGAATTCCGCAAGTTTTTGTAGTGCACGAAAATACCTCTTCCTTAGTGTACTGCTGCAATGTTGAGGGCTAATCGAATCCTTGGGCCTGCCATATAACGCATCAGAATGGAGGCTATTTATAGACTCGTCTAAACGAAGTTTGAAAGCAGTACTTCTCAACATTGGGAATAGGGTTGCATCAGTCCCTGTAGCACATTCCGTACAACTTACTGAGAGCTACGATAACATGAAAATTTTACTGGGTGCTCTCGTATACGACCAACATAACTGGAGGATCTGTGGAGATTTGAAGGTAATACTAATACATCATAAGTAAACTATTGCTATTGACTATGTTGTTTTTCCAAAGGTTATTGAGAGCGTATAAGAACACTTAACTTCCCCACAGAAGTGATACAGTCCAATGCATAGATTTTTTTATCTGATAGAACAAATTCTCTAAATTCTTTAAATATTTTCATTTTTTTTCAGATTGTGGCATTTGTATTGGAAATGCAAGGGGGATACACGAAATACCCATGTTTCCTCTGCAAATGGGATAGCCGAGCGGATGAGAAGCACTATGCACAGCGTGAATGGGCATCCAGAGAGAATTTTGAACCTGGGTCGCATAATGTCGTTTCAGTGCCCTTGTACCACCAACAAAAATTTTGCTCCCACCACTTCATATTAAGCTGCGGCTTGATGAAAAATTTCATCAAATCAATGAATAAGGAGGGTTCAGCATTCCGATATCTCGAGAGTAAATTTCCTCATATATCTGATGCTAAACTAAATGCTGGGTTTTTGATGGTCCTCAAATTCGAACTTTGATCAAGGATACTCAGTTCGAAACGCAATGACTCCAACTGAGAAGAATGCCTGGCAGGCATTCAAATCAGTTGTCACTGATTTTCTTGGCAAGCGTAGAAGTCCAGAATACGAGTCCGTTGTCGAAAACTTGATGGAAGCTTTCAAAGCTCATGGGTCGCGCATGTCCATAAAATGCACTTTTTGTGGTCCCACCTGGACTATTTTCCTGAAAATTGCGGGGATTATAGTGAGGAACAGGGTGAACGATTTCACCAAGATATCAAAATAATGGGAGAGAGGTACCAGGGAAACTGGGATATCAATATGCTGGCGGACTATTGCTGGTGTTTGAAGCGAGACGTGCCCGAAGAAAAACACAGACGAAAAGCCAAAAAAACTTCATTCCTTCCTCAATAAACTTTTTTCCATATTCATTGTATGAATAAAAGTATTTATTCACACAATGTTTTCATTTTTCACGAGTGTTCTTATAATATTACTCGTATCTACAGTGTTTAAGCTAAAAAAATCAATAAATTTGGGGATAAAATTGGACTTATAATAAATGGCCAATAGAGAAAAAACCTGACCTGATTGAGGAAAACCAATGTCATTTTCGAATTCAGCATGGTCGAATTATATAATATGAGTTGAAACAACCCTCACAGCAGACAAAAAAATTTCATATGCATACCAGTGTAATAGAAGCCATGGTTAGTGGACTGGTCTCCGATATATTTTATAAATCTCAAATCTGGAAGCATTGGCGTGGGCAATTGTATGTTCATTATTCATAGTGATTCACTGGCCGACATAGTCACTGCTCCAGGCAACTATTTCTTAACCTTCTATGGACCACTTGTATAATGTTTGTACCTGTTGAGTCCAAAATAAAGTGTTTGTTGTTTGGTGTTGTTGTTGTATTTCGCCTGAAAATACAAGTAGAATGTTAAAGTACCTGCTGGAATAACTGTAATGAAAGTCATTATCTATATCATTCAATAGGAACTGTAAATTGTTTGAGTATGATAATAACTTACCTTAGAAAGAAGCTGTTATCAAGGTCTTGCAGATAATTCCGTATATAAATTGAGCTCAAGATGAAGAAGATCAAAAGTTAAATAAAAATAGCATTAATAAACATCCGCACTTAATGCTGACTCAGTCACTCAGATAGAAATTAGAATTATCTGAATTGTGTAGGCACTAATCAGCACTATGCATTGTCACAACTTCACAAGAATTTGCAAAAACGTATGCACACGCTTTTATTTTTTACGATGTCGACAAATGACTGCTGTCTGTTGTTGCGAGACTGAACGTTAATAATATATCACTAGATGCCAGAAAGAGCGAAAAGAATTAAAATTGGATAGATTTTCACATTTTTTCCTGTTGAAGGAACTTTTGGTGAGTCGAAGAACAGATTTCGCACGATTCCATACAGAAATATAGGCTAAGTGAGAGTCAGAAGTTGGATGACGACGGTACCTTCTGAACGCCACCTCTCTGTTGCGGATAGCATTAAAACAAACAAAGTTAGACCAAGGTGTTTTTGCATTTGTAGTAGGAAAAGAATATGGAATGTACGCTCCATGCCCGAGAGAATCACCTCCGTGATACACTCAGCACACTCGGAGGAGCCCCGGCCACGGAAGCAGTAATCATTCCATGGGAAATCAGAGTAGTACTGTCCAAGGGCCTCTCAACCAACTGCGCCAAAGTGACAAAGGTGTCTCTTCTTCGGAGGATCCAAAGGCCGAACTGGAGCAAGAGAACAGGAAACAGATATAAGATTGTGATCAGAGGAGCCCAACGGGGAAAAATGTTTGACAGAGTATGAAGAAGGATGACAGGAGAAATAAATCCAGAATGTTGGGTCTATCTCTAAGGTGATCGGGGATACGAGTAGAGTGCTGTACAATCTGCTCTAGGCCATTCAAGATAGAGAAGTTGTAGGCTAGCTCATCAGGGATGTCAGTGAAATGGGAAGAAACCCAAAGGTGGTGGTGAACATTGAAATCTCCTAAAATGCAGATTTTAGCAAAAGGAGAGTGGAATAGACTGTAATCCACTGTGAAAATGAGGTAATCAAAGAGTTCTGGATAGTCAATAGAATTAGGAGAAATGTATACAGTGCAGATTCATTTGGTTTGAGATTGGCATGTAAACCGTGGCTAGAGGGTATAGAATTCGAACGATTCAAGTCCAGAAATACCAGCGCAAGTTAGGTCATTATGTACATACTGTACACGCAACATCCACCTTCGGAGAGAAACTGAATATAGAGAAAGTAGGAGGGTACAGAAAAGTGGTTGCTGTCTGTCGTTCCAGATACCTGAGTTTCAGGGAGGAAAAGAAAGTGAGGTTTAGAGGAAGAGAGGTGGCGTCAACAGATTGAAAATTTGATGAAAGGCCACGAATGTTGGAGAGGTTTATGAAAAGTGAATCAGGCAGAGGCAGTAACGGATCTAGGATTTTCGAAAGGAGGGGGTGGACCTTTACATATGTAAAAATTGCGCCAAAATAATGTTTAATTATTTATAAATATAATTACATACACTCAGGCAGAGGCAGTAACGGATCTAGGATTTTCGAAAGGATGGGGTGGACCTTTACATATGTAAAAATTGCGCCAAAATAATGTTTAATTATTTATAAATATAATTACATACACTGGAATTAAAAATACATATGTTAACCCTTTAAGCACCAGCAGGCAAATTTTTAGCGTTTACTAAAATGTAGTTAAAAGACCAGGTTTCTGGTAGTAAATATTGGAACTAATTTGATTGACGTTATCTAATTCATCTGTTCAAAGTATTACATGAGTCAGTCATTTGGAGAGAGAAAGATCGTGAATGTGAATACTACGTAAGGGGTTTACAAGCAGAGTTGGGCACGTTACTTTCTATAAGTAACGGCGTTACCGCTACCGTTACATTGATAGAAAAGTAACGTCATTACCGCTTCAGTTACTGCTATGGAAAAGTAATGCGTTACCGTTACTACTACCGCTACCGTTACATTGATAGAAAAGTAACGTCATTACCGCTTCAGTTACTGCTATGAAAAAGTAATGCGTTACCGTTACTACTACCGCTACCGTTACTTTTAAGAAAAGACTAAAAAGTAAAAAAGTTTTAATAATACCAAATTATACTCTATATGGCAAAAAAATAAAACAAACTCAAATAAAAAAATGGCCTGTCCAAAAAACACTAATCCTGCAGATTTTTTAGGAGTGTGTTGTTCGATTTCAGGAACACTAGTTTTTCAAAACTGGCATCTGATAGTCCTCCTCGTTTGAAGGAGCTAACAGCTAATTAACAGCTAATAAATGATACTAATCAAAGGATCAGTTTGAAAGTAACGAATAGCGAGTAATGATTGAAATCGCTCTAAAAAGTAGGGCCGTTACCATTTTCGTTACAACATCTCAAAAGTAACGGCGTTACCTCTACAGCTACGAAAAAGGAACATCATTACGTAACAGCATTACTATCCAACACCGTTTACAAGCACATTAACCTTGTGTCTACAAATGCTTACAACCATTAATAAATGAATATGTAAAGCTGGAAAGTATAATTTAATCGAGTATACGAAGGGAAAATTATTTTTATACACAATTTCTAAAAATAAAATTGAAAGGTAAGTTTGCTAGGTATTTACAAGGGTGGTGTTGATATTTTTATGATTTGAAAAAGTATGTACTTTTTGCTTTAGAAATTAAAAAATTTATTATAAAAATAAAGCATTTGTAAGGGGCGCCAAGACTGACCAAAAGGGGCGCCAAATTGACAAAAAGGGTGGCCAAATTGACCAAAGGGGGCTCCCCCCCCGTAAATCTGCTAGTGGGCAGAGGCCCAGAACATCTTGAATGGGCAGTAGCAGAACCAGACCCGCTGCGGGGCTGCGTTCCCGGCATCGGCAGTGGAGGATCCAGAAGTGAGGATATTTATGGTTCCTTCCCCAGGAGACTCCGAGATTCTTGAATTCGTTGCCATTTTTTTATTTTGAAAAGATTGTGTTGTATGTAAGATGCCTGTATGTGTTGGGAAGAATAGGGTGAGAACATAGGCGTAGGGGTCCGATTTTGTCTGGGGAGGGGTAAGTAAGTTTTGTCCGAAAAAAATAAGCGAAACCGAAAATCGATTAAGTCATATTTTTATTAAACATTCTTTGTAGGTATACACAACTGTACAAAGGCTGAGCACCAGACAAGTTACAACAATAGAATAAGTTGTAACAGGTTATTTGAGGAGCTCCGTACGACAGTGACAAAGTGACGAGCCCGCCATGGTCCCAATTTTGGACACTTTATCCTTTCCTCTTTATCATACCTATAATCTTCAACAAAATACCTTTAAAATGAGACAAAGTTTATCATAATCGATGAATATTTGATGATTGTATGGCTATTTACATTTTTAAAGCTTTAACGCATATTTTCTCGAAATTTAAATTTGGCGCGCTCGTCTCTGTCGCACGGAGCGCCTCGTATCAAATGGGGGTACTTAAATACTGCCGTTTTGCGCCAGGTTTTCTATAATCAAATATTGCGTGGTTTAAGATCTGAAGACATACATTTCGGCAGTGGCGTACTAAGGGGGGTGCGAGGGGGGCGGTCCGCCCCGGGTGACAGCCAGGAGGGGGGTGCCATCGGGAGAGTTGAAATACCACAAGTTTTCAAACCAAATGAAAAATTCGCTAAAGTAAGAAAAAAATTAAAAAATGTTCAAACTATTACAACAGCTTAATGTTAATTTCCACTATAAAATAAATTTTTATTTTTATTGGCAATACAAAATTTACAAACGAAGTGATCAGATACGTCCATATTGAATGTGACAAAGTTGAAGTAAAGGAATCATTCTTGGGCTTCTTCCCTATTGCCGGAAAGACTGCTGCTGAGCTCACAGGGGATATCCTGAGACATCTGGAGAGAGATGGACTGGACATAAACCTGTGCCGTGGTGAAGGATATGACAACGCTGCAACTATGGCTGGGATTCATGGTGGTGTTCAGTCAAAGATCAGAGAGATTAATCCCAAGGCTTTGTTTGTGCCTTGTGCAAATCATTCTCTGAACCTTTGTGGAGTGCACTCATTTGGAAGCGTTTCTTCATGTGTGACTTTTTTTGGAACCTTGGAGAGAGTTTATTCCTTTTCAGTCCCAACTCATCGATGGGAAGTGCTGATGGAGAATGTAGGCATGACAGTCAAAAGACTTTCCCAGACAAGATGGAATGCTCATTATGAAGCTGTGAAACCAGTGAAGGCAAATTTGGAAAAGCTGACCTCAACCCTTGAAGTACTGTGCGATCCCAAAGAAAATGTGGACACAAGAGGATCAGCTCAGATTTTGCTGTCTGCTGTATGTGATTTCTCTTTTTTGAGTTACCTTTCTTTCTGGTGTGAAGTCCTGGAAGAAATTAATCTCACACAAAAGTGTTTGCAAGCAGTTGGAATCAGCCTTGAAAAGTGCATTGTGAAGCTCCAAGCAATAAAACTGTTTCTTGAAGATCAGCGCAATGAAATTGTGGAGAGGGCCATTCATTATGCAACTACAAAGTGTGAGGAAATGGACATTTCTATGGAGAGAAGAGGGAGAGTAAAGCTCCGAAAAAGGATGCCAGGAGAGATGGCTATGTTTGAATGTCTTGATCGCTTTGATCAAGAATTGGAGATTCGTTCTAAGGCAATGGATCAAATTCTGTCAATCTTCGCTGTTATTCAGCCAAACACTTTGGTTGTTGCAACAGAAGAAGAACTTCGGAAGTATATTCCAAATTTGACTCAGATTTTCGATGAATTCTCTGATGAAGATATCAGTGTGGAAATTGGGTGACTTCGGAGGCATTTGGAAGCTGCCAAAATCAGCGTTGAAGAGGCAAAGAAATGGACAGCATTGCAGTTTCTGGAGTTTATTGTGAAATGGGATTTTTGTGAATCTTTGCCAAGCTTGTCACTGTGTTTGAGATTCTTTTTGACTGTTTGTGTGTCTATTGCTTCATGTGAAAGAAGTTTTTCCAAAATGAAATTGATACAAAATTTCTTTCGCTCGACCATGAGTCAGACAAGACTGACAAATCTGATTTTACTTTAACTGAACATGAATATGCAAAGAAGATGAATTTTGATGAGGTCATTGATCAATTTGCAGAAATTAAGGCTCGAAAGCAGAGACTGTGAATCCTCTCTATTTACCTTTGAAGAATAGGCTGAGCGTTGAGACTGGATTTCCTGTGTTTTTTTGTATAAAATAAAATGCAGTATTACCTGTTCACTGAATTTTTAATGTCCTGCATTTTTCTTATTTCCAATTTGCTTCTGACAGTACTGTACTGTTTAAAAATCTACTTGCAAACATAATATATTTTTCTGTGTTTAAATTTTAAAATTATTTATGGGGGGTGCCAAATACTTTAGGTACGCCCCTGCATTTCGGACAAAGAGATGATATCCTCTATGAAAATCATAACAAGTTTTGGGTGAAATAGTGGTGATTGAAAATATGTGTGCTGGGCTTTTGCCCGAATTTTCGGGTGTAATTGCCCGAAAAAATTCAGGCGGGCTGAATTTGCGGGGTCAGTTCACCCCACCCTGACCCTCAGCGTCTTACACCTACTGTATAGGTGAGAAGTGTATGTTTGAGAGCATGCTGGACTGCTCACGGGCTAGATGAGACACGGAAAAAGATCAGCTAAGGAGGGCAGTGACAGGAGAAACGGGAGTGCCAGCACTCCCTGTCTTCTGCCTAACATTCCCCCGCCGGAGTACTTTTCTGGTCGATTGGTGTCTAAAATCTCTTCTCTTTATATATATATATAGGGTGGCGCAAAAATCGCGCATCATAGGAAATTTTCAGTGTTGACTATAATATATTATTTTTTTTCTTTTAGGTAGGGGGATGGCTGCGAAATTAACAATAGACGAGAGGGTGAGCTTGGTTTTAATGTATCGAATACCAGGTACAACAAATCGATGAATCGGTGTAGAATTTAAATCCTGTACCGATTCATCGATTTGTTGTACCTGGTATTCCATACATTAAAACCAAGTTCACCTTCTCGTCTATTGTTAATTTCGCAGCCATCCCCTACATAAAAGAAAAAAAAATATTATAATCAACACTGAAAATTCCTATGATGCGCGACTTTTGCGCCACCCTGTATATTCAGGCTTGGGCTTCCAGCATTTTCAGCCTGCGCGGAAATCTGTTTGAGTCGCTCGCTCAGTGATTCTTGGCTCCATTCCCCCAAAGCAGAGCCATCCCCATCCCCGTTTTCTTTTTATGTCATTATTGACGTACCTTTCAACCTTTCAGATGTTCTGTGCGATGATTCCTCATTTCACGGAGGTCAGGCTTGTTGCCCCTGTTCTTGAGTTGGCCTGGTGAAGTGAAGAGTTGGTTTCTTGCGCTCTCCACTTCACCTCGCTAGGTACTCCCGGCTCATCTGGAATTGTTCTGAGCTAGGCATATAGTCTTCTTTTAAAGATATCCACCGCTACACCACTCGTGTTCCTTAGTTCCATGGGGAGCTGGTTTAACAGTCTTGGTCCTCCCACAACAAAACTATTTTCCTTCAAGAGTTATTTGACAAGAACACATGTATTGTAACTGATGGTGAAGGTCTGAATACTGGAGAGCACAACAGCCTTTGCCTTTGGAGAACATTACAAGATGAGAGATCAAATTCTGGTTGTAATCCAAATCTTCCATTAGTAAAAATTTGGTGTGCTGCCCATAGCTCGGACTTGGCTTTTGGTAAGGTATCCAAAACGGTGAAAGAAGTTGGTGATCTTTCTACATTCTTCCATGCATCTGCTGTTCGAACAAAATAACTGGAAACGGTTGCACTCAGTCATGGTTTGACAGTGAAACATTTACCAAAATACTTCAAGCGGTGGTATAATCGGTGGTATATGAATTTTAAGGATTACAACGGCGGTCCTATGGCGATTACCGAGAGATCGGTTTGTTTCTTTTGTGATTTAAGGGAAGAGATAGTTGATATAAAACGTAGTGTACGCGAGGTGACGGAAAGACTTGCAACGCTTGATGAGGGCAGGGGTACGGCTACAGTTGCGAAGGTCGAACCTATACTAACGTTGAAGACGTTATTAATTTGAAGGGTGAGGTGAGGGACATAGTTTCTAGTATAGGTAGCTTATCGGGAAGGTTAGACAGAGTTGAGGAAGGGGTTAAGGTTGGTCCGAGATTAGTAGACGGGGAAGGATTTGGAGAAGTTAAGGATTGGAGCTAGGCCACGTACATTCAGCGCCGTATTAAGGATTTTTGGGCCCTGGGGCCAAAATATTCTTGGGGTCCCTCAACAAAAATCTTCGAGTCATGTAAATTAATAAAACCATTTATTTCTAAATCAAATAATGCAAGTTTTACACAAATACCAAGCTGCTACAATTACACCAAACCAATTACACAACTACAAGTCCACTACTAATCTACCAAAGTTGGTCACAAAATCATCCACCACCAGTATACAAAAGTTTTTGAGCTGCTTCATATCACTAAATTTTCCAATCACAAGCTCAGTATTTAAATTCCGCAAAATATTCTTTTCTATGCATAACAGTGACAGACTTTGTAACTTCTTTTAGGTTAGCATTTGACATTTAACATTTTTAATCATGCTCAAATGAGAAAAAGAACGCTCCGCAGTTGCATTTGACATCATCAAACACAAATAAATGCGATAAGCAATGAAAGCATTTGGGAAAACCCCTCAATTTGTGAATTTCCTGGAGTACTCCTAATGGGCGAGTGTCAGCTAAAGCGTTTTGTTTGACAAACAGTACAAAATGCCAAAACTCAAATGGGAAGCTGTCCTCAAAATCATTTGGGTAATGGACAAGCCAGACTTTTTTTGCTTTTGATGCTTCCTCTGAAGTTAGTTGAGAGATATTGTTGAGCATTCCAAATTTATCATTGCTATCATTATAAACATCGGCCCCTAAAACAGCTGGGCCCTGGGCCTGTCCCCCCTGGCCCCCCTTAATACGCCATTGTGTACATTAGGTGATAGTAATCCCCCCCTATCGAGGTTTCGAACCCTTTCGCCCAGTTGGATAGGGATGTGAACGAGGGGGAAACTATTTTAATTGGGGACTTCTTAGTGCGTTATATGGATAAGTTCATTGAAGAACGGAATCCAACCAAGAGGAGGAGGGTCTGTCTACCAGGGGCCAGGGTTGACAGAATTAGAGACGAAGTGGATAGGATTGATGTTGCCTCCCGTCACTCGATGTTGGTGACGATGGTATAGGCCCGATACGAGAGTGCCTAACCTTTTGGAGAGATATAGGGGGTTAATTAGGTCCCTGAAGGCAAGGTCAGTTAAGTCTTTAGTTCTAGGTATTACCTCTAGGCACGGTTTGGGTCTTAGGATTACGTCAAAAACAATATTTTTGAATACTAAACTAGAAGAGATTTGTGCTCAGGAAAATGTATCCTTCGTAAAGCTGTGGTCAGAATTTAGTGATCCTAGCCTTTTTATAAAAGATGGGGTACATTTCAATGAAATAGGTAATGCTAGGCGAGGTAGGTTAATCGATGAGAACGTTCGAAAGCTGTATGGGTCGAAGCCTTCTTTAAACGTTGTGGGTCCGGGAAACTCCAGCCCGACGTGAAAAATAGTTTAAAACTCCGATCCGTGGTAAAAAAATAATTTAAACGTCTTTTATTGTAACGCGCGTAGTATTAGAAATAAATTAAACGAATTTAAGGCGATAATTTATTCCGGTAACTACGATATAGTTGCTACAACCGAAACGTGGTTAAATACCATGACTCAGGACTTGTTGGGGGGACTTGATATAGCGGGTTTTAAACTTTTTACTAATGATAGGTTACATAGGATTGGTGGCGGCGTTTTGCTGTACATTCATAATTCCCTTATGGCTATCGAGGTTAAGATAGATTTTCCGGCAGCAATTAATGAGATATGCGTTGAAGTTAGGGCGCGTAGTATTAGCTTTAATTTTGTTGTTGTTTATAGACCTCCCGTTCAACCCCTCGATACAGATAGTAGATTTTACTCGCTTCTAGGTAACTTTATTAATAATCGGAATAGTATAATTGTCGGAGACTTTAACTGCCCTAATGTTAATTACGAGACTTTTACTGGTAATGATGAGGGTTTGAGACTGATTGAGTTCATGGAAGATAATTTTTTACGACAGATGGTTACCGAACCAACGCGCGGTGACAATATCTTCGACGTGGTGATGACGAACGACGAAGGTTTAGAAGTAGGTGAGAGTTTGGGATGTAGTGATCACCAAATTATTAGGTTTAAGCTATTGCTAGAAAACAGTAAGAATAGTAACGTAATAGAAGTCCCCGATTTTCTTAGGGCTAATTTTGATAGTTTTGCGGACAGGATGAGAGTAGTGGACTGGGATAATTCATTTATGGGTAATGACGCCAATTTTCATTGGGAGGCGTTTAGAGAAAGTTTTATGAATATCGAAATGGAGTTTATTCCTCGTAGGCCAAAGCGCGCTAGAAATCATGGTAGGTCCAAGTGGTGGACAAGGGAAATAGGCGAGTTCATAAACGAGCGTAACAGATTGTATAGACTTAATAAGCGCAATGGCACGGTAGCTAACTTTAATAGATATATCGAGCTTAGACGTCAGGCTAAAAGATCTGTTAGGAATGCTAAGCATAATTTAGAGACACTTATAGCTGCGGATAGTAAACATAATCCAAAAAGTTTTTTGACTACGTGAATAATCGTAAGCCGATAAAAGATAACATAGGCCATCTAGTGGATGTTAACGGCGCTTTGGCTTCCGACGCTCGGGCGATGGCGGGTATTTTTAACAACTTTTTTGCGACAGTTTTTACCGTAGAAGACGTAAATAATGTCCCCGACGTGGACGATATCGTTCCATTTAGTAGCGAGACTATTTTGAATGAAATAACTGTTTACGAGGGTGAGATTGCGCATTATATCGATAAGCTAAAAGTGAGCAAGTCTCCAGGCCCTGACGCGCTTTATCCTAGACATGTGAAAGATTTGGAAGACGTTACCGTAGGCCCCTTAACAAAATTTTTTAATAAGTCACTGGAAGCAGGGATTAGTCCTGAAAACTTCAAATTAGATAACGTTACGCCTATTTTTAAAAAAGGCGACCGCACAGTATCTAGCAATTATAGGCCTATTAGCTTAACGTCAATTGCCGGTAAACTTTTGGAATCTGTAGTTAGGGATCGTATCGTCGATCACTTAGAAAGTCGCGATTTGATTAATAGTAGTCAGCATGGGTTTCGACGCCATAAATCTTGTTTGACTAATTTGTTAGAGTTTTATAATGAAATAGTGTGCGAATATGATAGGCATAGAGCGGCTGATGTTATTTACTTAGACTTTAAAAAAGCGTTCGATACAGTTCCGTATAGAAGATTAATTGCGAAGGTTAAAGCGCACGGTATACACGGTCATGTAGCTAACTGGTTAGAGGAATGGCTTCGTGCTAGGAAACAGAGGGTCGTTGTTAATGGTAGTGAATCGGGGTGGTTGGATGTAGGTAGCGGTGTCCCACAGGGTTCAGTGTTATGCTCATTGCTATTCGTAATCTATATTAACGATATAGATGTAGGCTTGACCAGTAACGTGTCAAAATTCGCGGACGATACTAAAATAGGCGGTAAAGTTGTTAACGAGGACGATAGAAATAGGCTCCAAGACGATGTAAATAGGAGTATGGAGTGGACGGATAAGTGGCAGATGCAATTTAACGTAGACAAATGTAAAGTTTGCATATATGTTCTCGTAACAATAATTACACGTACACGATGGACAATAGACAGTTAGCGAGCGTTGACGAAGAAGTAGATTTAGGCGTACGCGTATCTAAGGATTTAAAGGTTAGGAACCAGTGCCTGGAGTCTTGCGCAAAAGCTAATAGGATGTTAGGCTTCATAGCGCGTAATTTCGAATTTAAATCGAAGAATATTATATTGCCCCTTTACAAGTCCCTAGTCAGGTCTCATTTAGAATATGCCGTTCAGTTTTGATGCCTGTATTTGCGTGAGGATATTGATAGGTTGGAAAGGGTTCAGCATCGCGCCACGAAACTAATTCCGTCATTGCGCAACAAGTCTTACGAAGATAGAATTAAAGAGTTAGACTTGAATTCACTCGAAACTAGGAGATTAAGGGGAGCTTATTGAAGTTTTCAAAATCGTTAATAAAATCGATAGCATAAATTTTGACAAACTGTTCACTTTCGATAATAGCAATACTCGTAATAACGGATTTAAGTTGCGTGGCAGACGTTTCATTACTAACGTCGCTAAAAACTTTTTACGTTTAAAGTAACTGATAAATGGAATAATCTTCCCGCGTCCGTTATGAACTCTACCAGCGTCAATATGTTTAAAACCGTTTTAAAAATATTAACGTTGTTTAAAATAATAAAACAATTAGCAACAGTAGCTCTGGGGGTGATGGTCGAGGATGAATCTGTTGACGATTAATGCCAGCTTGTGACATGCCAGCGTGTGATATGCCAGCAATAAAAAAAAATTAGACTAACACGAACTTAGATGTAGCTCGTAGCATAAACTAACCCACTTTTTGTTAAATTCTTCCTATTTTTTTTCTTTTATCCTCTCTTTACTTGCATGTCTGTAGTTTGCATGGTATGACAGTGTTTGAGTTAAGACTGTGTTTGCATGGTTTGTAAGCGTTCTTATTTTACTTCTTTTCATCTTTCACCCTTTTCCTATTCTCTTCAACTATTTTTCCGACTTGTCGGCAGTGGCCGGCGGATGATGATGGTGAGTCTTTCTTTCTCTTTTTCTGAATGAATGTTAATCCACGAATGATAGGTTTTGCTACTTACTTAACCCCTTATTCTCTTCTTTTAACCCCCTACTCTCTCCTTTCTCTCGGGCTAACCTTAGAGTGGATCCTAGGATCTTTGTTAGCCTTAGCTTCTGTAGATCTGTAGATCATTTACTGAGTAGTATATTGTTCTCATGGCAAGATCTTTTGAAGTACCTACAGCAATCAGATGACAGCTGCCTAATGCCACCTAACCACTCTAACAGATCTGACAAAATTGAAGACAATGTGTTGTATCTCTCATGTCCTACTTCTGTACTCAAGATTCCAGAAAGCAATACAAGAGGGACGAGGGGCCCAAAATTATTCTTTTCAGGCATTCTAAAAGGAACGTAATTATAAGGATGTATTGTGTTCTTAGTTTTACCATATAGTAAATGCCAAATGGCGATAAAAATAGACCAAATATGCCTTGAATGGTGCTAAGCTTTTTAAATTTAAAAGTCCTGAGAAATTCAAGTAGAGCCCACGCTTATATAATTTAATTTTGCTACATTATCCTTTTTACTTAGGCCCTTAGGGAATAATTTTTTACATAGCAGTAAAACACCAACACCAAACTTATGGGTAAGTACTAAAAACTAGAATTGCTCCTCAAGCAATTTTTGTCCCTAGGAAAGCCGGGGTACGACCCACTGGCAGCCCCCTTGCCAAAGATACTGCGTATCATTAAATTTTTCTTAGAATAGCCTGTCACACTGACGTAAACGATTACTAAGGAAAGAATATTTGTCGAGATCGTTATATTTTGCACTTTGAATAATCAATAAATATTTCTAAACTTATTCTAAACCTTTTACTTTGTTTGATTTTTTGTATTTTTGCTTAATTATAACCGATTGGGACTTATGGGCCACCCTGTACATTCTTTCTCGCAAAGCCTCTTAACTTTTAAATTATGTCAGGAATATATATATATATATATATATATATATATATATATATATATATATGCTCTTCCAATACGTGCTCTACCGTAAAATTTACATTCCAATATGTGCTAACTAACGAAAATATCACGACCTAACCTAACCAATCGTCAAGGGCGTACAATTGACCTAACGATTGGTTAGGTTAGGTCGTGATATTTTCGTTAGTTAGCACATATTGGAATGTACATTTTACAGTAGAGCACGTATTGGAAGAGCATATATATATATATATATATATATATATATATATATATATATATATATATACAGGGTGTCCATAAATTATTCACCCCATTATAAGCCTTAATAAATTCATTATTATAGGAGCTATCTTAAAACGGTTTGCGGCAATTAATAACACAACTCAAGAAATTTTTTTCTTTATTTCGTAGAACATCCACTAGGGGCACAATGGCGACAGTGAAGGAGAAAGCAATGTGTGTGCTGTGGATGTGGGAAACCAAATCTCCAATTACTGTACAGAGACGTTTTCGGGAGGAATATCAGAAAACTCCACCAACAAAGCAATCACTCAAGCGATGGCTGAAACAATTTCAAGAAACTGGCAGTGTGCTACATCAGAAAGGAGCTGGTAGGCCTAGTGTGTCTGAAGATAAGATAGCAGGAATTCAGGCGGCGTTTATCCGAAGTCCTACAAAATCCATCCGCCGAGCAAACCGAGAACTGCAAATACCGCGTTCCACAGTGCATAAAGTGGTTCACAAGAGGTTGAAACTTTATGCCTACAAATTGCAAACCTTGCAGAAACTTCTACCAAATGACAAACCCAAACGGGTACAGTTTGCTGTTGACATTCTTGACCGTATTGATGAAGATGAGCATTTTTTGAACAATGTCGTTTTCAGTGATGAAGCGACATTCCATCTGTCTGGTAAAGTCAACAGACACAATTGCCGTATATGGGGATCAGAAAATCCGCATGAATTTATTGAACACGAAGGCAACAGTCCCAAGATAAACGTTTGGTGTGCTCTCTCCCATAACCGCGTGATTGGACCATTTTTCTTCCATGAGAACACTGTGAAGGCTACAAATTACCTCGATATGCTTGAATGGTATGCTGCACCTCAGCTTGAGGATATGCAGCCCCGTGTGTTCTTTCAGCAAGATGGGGCACCGCCACACTGGGGATTAGAAGTGCGGAGGTTCCTCAATGAAAAGTTCCCTTCTCGTTGGATCGGGCGAGATGGCCCTATTCCATGGCCTCTTCGTTCCCCGGATATCACGCCTCTGGAGTTCTTTTTATGGGGCTACACAAAGGACAGAGTGTATGCAAAGAAGGTTAATAACATCACAGAATTAAGACACCGGATTGAAGAGACATTAGCTTCCATCACGCAAGACATGCTTCTTAACGTTTGGAACGAAATCATCTATCGCCTTGATGTTCTGCGTGCTACCAATGGGGCTCACATGGAGGTTTACTGAATTAAAACAAAAATTTCTTGAGTTGTGTTATTAATTGCCGCAAACCGTTTTAAGATAGCTCCTATAATAACGAATTTATTAAGGCTTATAATGGGGTGAATAATTTATGGACACCCTGTATAATTTATCTTGAAAATACAGTCCATTAATTATAATTTATGTTGTAAATTCCTTTCCATTACGTATGATGCTTTACTATAATTTAAATAAATTATAGTTTAATATCATTATATCATCGCCAACACCTTGTTGGTGATTGCGTGGAGTGTTGGTGACTGCGTGGAATGTTGGTGACTGCGTGGGATGTTAGTGGCTCATCCATACATAAAATTCATTCACTTAAAATTTCGTGATAACATTCCACGTAGTTATCGGCAGGGAATTAATTTAAATAGGGTTTATAGAATTATCAATAATGTCGTAAAATATGAGACAATTACTTCCCTAAATCCATATCACTATGTGCGTGAACAAGTGTCACGTAGCCAAAGACGTTTGCATATATATATGTATATATTATAAATTGGTTGGTTGGATGGGGTCAATGCTGACACCAATGTTGTAAAGTTGAGGGTTTCCGTGGGTTCTTTAGATACATAACATAGACATAACACATATATACATATAGGTATATACCTTTCCTTTCAACCTTTCAAAGGTTCCGCGCGATGATTCCTCATTTCACGAAGGTCAAACTTGTCGCCCCTCCTCTCGAGTTGGCCTGGTGAAGTAGTGAGTTGGTTTCTTGTGCTCTCCACCTCACATAGCCAGGTACGCCCGGCTCATCGGGGATTGTTCTGAGCCAGGCGTCTAATCTTCTTGTGAAGATGTCCACTGCAACACCACTCGTGTTTCTTAGGTCTTTGGGCAGCTGATTAAACAGTTTTGGTCCTCTCACAACAAAACTATTTTCTTTCATTCTTCCTTTTCTATTTTCCACTGTTGTTTGGGGAGTTACAGGGTTCAGAGTAAGATTAGGGACTAGTTTCTCCATTATTTTCCAAATGTAAATAATGGTGTAGCTCTCACTTCTCCTTTCCAGTGAATATAGGTTTAGTATGGTTTAATAGGTTAGTATGGTTTATAGGTTTAATATGTCACAATATATATACAGGGTGTCCCAGAAGTCTTGGAGGGGTTTTTATTTGGCTATAACCTTTTTCTTTTTTGATTAATTTATTTATTTTTATTTTTCAATTAAAGTATCCTTGTTGCGATTAATGACAATGGAATCCTGGACAGTGCAACAAAGAGTGGCTATTGTGGAACTTTATTTGACAAACAACTCTTCCATCGTTGCCGCTCAAAGAGCTTTTCGATTAAAATTCAACACACGTTCTGCTCCTTCTGATCGAGTTATTCGACTTTACGTCGCTAAATTTCGTATGGGAAAGGGTCAGGGAGACGAACCACGGACTGGGCGTCCTCGGACAAGCCGAAGTCCAACTCTGGTTGAGATGGTTCGTGAAAGCGTTGAGGAAAATCCACATCAGTCCGACGACGCAGCCAGGAATTAAACATTTCAAGAAGTTCCTTACATCGAATTTTAAAAGAGGATATCAATCTTTACCCGTACAAAATTCAAATTGCTCAAGAAATTAAACCACAAGATCATCAGAGTCGGATAACGTACGCTAATGCGATTTTAGATTTACGCAATGAAAATGAAGATTTTCACCAGATATTAAATTTGTAATTAAAATCACAATAGATATATTTTCAAGCGTTACAAACCCCTTTTTATGTGATCCCCAAACAAAAAAGTTACAGCCAAATAAAACCCCTCCAAGACTTCTGGGACACCCTTTATACTGTATATAATGCGCCTCGGTGGTGTGCGTCGCTGACTACGAATCCATCAGCCACAGGATCGAGACCCGGTGACGACAGGCGACGCGCAGCAAAACCCAGCTGTTCCTCTTTCCACACAATACAAAATATTGGTTGGCAGATAAATGGGTACCCTGGGTAGCCTAGTGCGGTGTGGTTCGTAATCCACGGTCTACTATAGGTCTAAGCTGGAGTGACAAGCTTGACCTTCGTCAGAATGAGTAATTCGGGAAGAAGCAAAACCAAGGTTAACCTAGGTATATATTGGATAGTCACGACTCCACATTGCACATGCGTTATGCACTAGCTTCTGGAGTCTTTGTTTATGTTTTCCAATGAATGCCTTCATCCTATAGAGTATAGATGTTGGAGAACTTGAGATAATTTTTTTACATTTTAGAAAAATGTTGTACAATGTGTACATAATATTTTAACAATTTTATACTTATGTTTTATTTTGTTTTAAATTTTTTTTATTTAGAACTTCCCATTTACCATTTACCATTACCATTCCAGTGAACGGAACTGCGAAGAATTGGCGCGCGAACCTTCAATGGGGTATAAAAAAATCTTGCGCGGAACTGCGAATGCGCGAACCTCGATTGCGCGAACGACGGGGCAATATATATATAAGCAATATTTTTGACATACAGTATGCTACTAAATTAAATAAAGTATAGGCAATAGGCAGAAGAAGGACGTCACTCCGCTGATACTCATATTCATGGTACAAACAGCTCGCAGCCTTATTGCGAAGTACATACAGGGTCGGGTGAATGTACTATTGATGCCTTCGCGCGTGACTCATCGTCACCAGAAGCAACAATGCTTTAATTGGGGGTCGTTAAAAAATTACGTAACGCTATTTTTGCTAAAACTTGATGCTCCCACCCCCCCTGTTACGTTCCGTAACGCTAGACCAGGCACCCCTAAGATGTTATGTAACACTTCCCCCACCCCACCACCCCTTGTGTACCCACACCCCCTTGTACTATCAATAAATTTTCTAAACTAAAATAAGTGTATTATTAGTATTATTATGACCCTTTGGGTTGTCAGCACTTTAAACAGAATTAAAAAAAACGTTTATCCATTGGCTACAGGCACAGAGGGTTCATAAAATAGTCATTGGTTAATAGCGTTACGTAACGCCACTATTAACACCCACCTGTAATATTTCGTAAAGTTTAGACATACACCCCCGAACCCAGGGCCGCATTTAGGGGTGGCGCACCGGGCAAATGTCTAAGGCCCCGCGCCCGATGGGCCCCGCAAATTTCAATTGAAAAAAATTAAACGTCACGTATTGGCTATCTGCGACGAGTTTTACTTTTTCCGGCAGGCGGCATGGCATCAGGCATTCTAATATCCGCTTTGATGGTGTTTAATTTGTTGTTCTTGTTAGTGTTACTCATTTCTAATGTTGTTACTAACTTACATCTTCTTGTTTCTGTTGCAGATTCATGATTTATGTTCTTATTGTTGGCATTGTAATACGTACAACATGGAAACGAGCAGTGACCGGGATCGAAGGAGGAAATATAAACCCGGTAGTGAAAAGCGTGAGGATAAGAAGCGCAGAGAAGAGTTTCTTGCGACGGTGCCGAAACTGACTAATTGGATTAAATCATCAGCAACTAAGTCAGCCCCTTCAGCAGGCCCACCAACTGCCTCCGCTACTTCAGCAGCTGCGTTTTCAGAAGACGCGTCTACGTCAGTGCGTTCAGCAAGCCCAACAGCTGCCTTCACTACTTCAGCAGCTGCATTTTCAGGAGACTCGTCTACGTCAACCCCTTCAGCAGGCCCACCAGTTGCCTCCGCTACACCAGCAGCTGCGTCTTCAGAAGACCCGTCTACGTCAGTGCGTTCAGCAGGCCCACCAGCTTCAGGACATGCAATTAATGACATTGGTTTGTGGCCACAAGTACTGACTGATGACTTTAGAGAGTTCTGGATAGAGCGGGAAACATCAGATTGCTGAAATTATGACAGCGACTTCAGTAACTCTTCAACTACTGAAAGTGGTACAACACGCCGATGTACGAAGACATTATTTGTTAAGAAACATAGCCTGACGAATGAGAGGATTGAGGTGTCATGGCGGTGCTATTCTGAGTCCACAGGCTGTGTTTACTGTTTTGTCTGTAAATTAATGTCGAGGGCGGACAGCAAGTTGACAATCGGGTTCAACGACTGGAAGCATGGTAGACAATCGGTCGAAGCACACGGAAAATGTGAGCAACATATGGAGTCGATGAGATATTTGTTGGTTAGAAAGTCTGTTTCCGGCCGTGTTGATTCGAAACTGGTGAACCAGTTTGAAAAGGAGTGCAACTACTGGCAGGAAGTTTTGCGGCTGTGTCAACGTTATCAAGTATATCACGTCACGAGGACTAGCAATTCGTGGACACGACTCCCGTTTCGGTTCACCAAACAACGGCAACTATTACGGAATTTTGGAACTTTTAAGTAAGTATGACAGTTTTCTAGCTACGCATATAAGCGAGCATGCCAACAAAGGTAGCGGACACACCTCGTATCTCTCTCATTTCATTTGCGAGGAACTCATACTGCTGATGGCCGATAAAGTACTTCAGACGATTATCCGAGAAATCCAGCAGTCAAAATACTACTCTCTATCCGTCGACTCTACGCCTGATGTTTCCCACACCGATCAACTGTGCTTCACCGTCCGATATGTGGTTGAGTCTGGGTCCGTCGAGCGATTTCTACAGTTCCTACCTATGAACACACATACAGGGAAAGGAATCGCCGGCGTGGTCCTCAACTTTCTGGAGACGCATGGCATTCGAATTGGAGACTGCAGAGGACAGTCTTATGATAACGCAAGCAATATGGCAGGGAAATACAACGGCGTAAAGAGCCACATCAAGTCAAAATCTCCGTATGCTGAGTTTGTGCCATGTATGTGCCACTCACTAATCTTGTGGGTAAATCAGCAGTGGACAGTTGCACAGCAGCCGTTGAATTGTTTATGCTCATTCAGAATGTCTACACGTTTCTCGTCTCCTCGACATACCGATAGCGTCGACATGTAGAGGTTCTCGATAGTAGTTCCCGTAGTGAGAAACTAAAGGTCGACAAAGGTCTCTCCGATACCCGCTGGTCAGCCAGATCAGATGCAGTCCAATCTTTAACCGAAGGCTACGCCGAGAATATCGTGGTACTGGATGAGCTAGCAGTAGATACCAGCCAAACTGCGGAAGCCAGGATCGAAGCCAGGGGATTGTCTAAACAGCTTCAACAACTCGAAACAGCCATTTTATTGGTTTTATGGAACACTATTCTCGAACGATTTCAAAAAACGAATGCATCTCTGCAAAAACAAGGAATGTCGTTAGACTCAGCCACCCTCTTGCTGAAATCACTACTGCAATTTGTTGAAGATCTCAGATCAAGATTTGACGAATTCGAGGACCAGGGCATCGGAAAGTGTGGTCATCGAGTATACAAGGAATCGACTCAACACACAAAGAAGAGAAAGCACCATCATGACGAAATCGGAACTGCCGAAGATACGAACCTGACACCAAGAGATTCATTTCGGACCACTGCATTTCTACCGATAATAATTGATAAACTGTGTACCACTCTGAACACTCGTCTAGAAGAGTACGCTGTCCTGCAGAAAAGATTTGGATTTTTGTATTTCCTTCTAGTCCTGGACATCGACAGTCTTCGACGGTCAGCTGAACATCTAGTAGAATGCTATCCGGCTGATCTGGAGAAAGAGCTGGTAACAGAAGTTGTGCAGTTCGCTGCCCTAATGAAACTCACCGAAAGTGAAACAGAATCCCAGACGGAACGTGAAGACATGTGCAACAGATTTCATCGGCATATGAACACAAACGAACTGAAAGGAACATTCCCAAACATGGAAATAGCAATGAGAATATACCTGTGTATGTTTGTCACGAACTGTTCTGGTGAACGTTCATTCTCGAAACTCAAACTGATCAAAAATTACCTTCGCTCCACAATGGGCCAGGAGCGCCTTGCGTCCCTGGCGCTGTTGAGTATAGAGCATGAGGTGTTGCAGTCGGTGAGTTTCGAGGACACAATCACGCAGTTTTCCAAACAAAAAGCCAGGAAGCGTCCTATGTAATATTCATTAAAAATCTACACTCTATCTACAGTACAGTAAGCTGTACAGTTTAACTGTTTATTAAGTGCATTACAACTGTGTAGCTGTTTATTAAGTGTATTACAATAACTGTGTAGATGTTTATTAAGTGCATTACAACTGTGTAGCCAACTAGTGTAGCTGTATACACTGTATGTGTACATAATTAAGTTATAGTCTTTAATATCACATTAATAAGCCGAATGGCTTCCGCATGTGTGTTAAAAAAATATATCTGTTATGTGCATTACAAAATATTGTCATTCATTAACACACTAAAATAATACATCCCGAGAAATAGCTTGCACAAGGCCCTGCACACTGTAAATGCGCCCCTGCCCGAACCCCTTGAACGTTATATAATTTTTGAACGGCCCCTCGTGTTAATCACAGTTCAATGATCGGTCAAATTAATAATAATTTTTCTTGCTCGTCGTTAGTTTGCATATATATATATATATATATATATATATATATATATATATACTGCAAACACGCAGTATAATTAACGTAAAGAACGGCGCTTGTATAGGAGAATATTCCGCGCAAGATGAGAGAGAGAGAACGAAACAAATGAGAAAATGAGGTAACCACCCGGGAATCGAACCCGGGATCTTCCGATTGCCGGTCAGATATGATAACCATTACACCATGGGCCTCACTCAATCAAATGCCGTAATTCTTCTACATACGCGCAGAAACCAATGCCCCAAGGGGGCACCTCCCGCATGCCGTACATTATATACATTTAAACTGCAAACACGCAGTATAATTAACGTAAAGAACGACGCTTGTATAGGAGAATAATCCGCGCAAGATGAGAGAGAAAGAACGAAACAAATGAAAAAATGAGGTAACCACCCAGGAATCGAACCCGGGATCTTCCGATTGCCGGTCAGATATGATAACCATTACACCATGGGCCTCACTCAATCAAATGCCGTAATTCTTCTACATACGCGCAGAAACCAATGCTCCAAGGGGGCATCTCCCGCATGCCGTACATTATATACATTTAAACTGCAAACACGCAGTATAATTAACGTAAAGAACGACGCTTGTATAGGAGAATATTCCGCGCAAGATGAGAGAGAGAGAGAGAATGAAACAAATGAAAAAATGAGGTAACCACCCGGGAATCGAACCCGGGATCTTCCGATTGCCGGTCAGATATGATAACCATTACACGTATGTAGAAGAATTACGGCATTTGATTGAGTGAGGCCCATGGTGTAATGGTTATCATATCTGACCGGCAATCGGAAGATCCTGGGTTCGATTCCCGGGTAGTTACCTCATTTTTTCATTTGTTTCGTTCTCTCTCTCATCTTGCGCGGAATATTCTCCTATACAAGCGTCGTTCTTTACGCTAATTATACTGCGTGTTTGCAGTTTAAATGTATATAATGTACGGCATGCGGGAGATGCCCCCTTGGGGCATTGGTTTCTGCGCGTATGTAGAAGAATTACGGCATTTGATTGAGTGAGGCCCATGGCGTAATGGTTATCATATCTGACCGGCAATCGGAAGATCCCGGGTTCGATTCCCGGGTAGTTACCTCATTTTTTCATTTGTTTCGTTCTCTCTCTCTCATCTTGCGCGGAATATTCTCCTATACAAGCGTCGTTCTTTACGCTAATTATACTGCGTGTTTGCAGTTTAAATGTATATAATGTACGGCATGCGGGAGGTGCCCCCTTGGGGCATTGGTTTCTGCGCGTATGTAGAAGAATTACGGCATTTGATTGAGTGAGGCCCATGGTGTAATGGTTATCATATCTGATCGGCAATCGGAAGATCCCGGGTTCGATTCCCGGGTGGTTACCTCATTTTTTCATTTGTTTCGTTCTCTCTCTCTCATCTTGCGCGGAATATTCTCCTATACAAGCGTTGTTCTTTACGTTATATATATATATATATATATAATACACGCCTAGTTAAGGGCTAAGAAACGTTTCCTGTGAACTGATTGTTTTTACCTGTTTTGTTCATTACCCATTTTCGTTTGATTATTTTAATTAATTAATTAATTAATTAATTAAAGACATTAGTTAAACTCATTGCCCAGGTTTATTAGCAAGCATATATATATATATATATATATATATATATATATGGGATGAATTTCACAATAAAACACGTGAAATGAATGAATGCTGCAAATCCACAAGGAAAAAGAAAAACGATTCCAAGGCCTTTCGTGTATTCAAAGCTACACCCTGACGAGGTGTAGCTTTGAATACACGAAAGGCCTTGGAATCGTTTTTCTTTTTCCTTGTGGATTTGCAGCATATATATATATATATATATATATATATATACATACAGTGTTGGGCACTAAAGCGTTAATCCGATAACAGTTAATTAACGAAGTTAACTTTTTTTAACGGACTATTAATGGAAGTTAATTTCCATTTATCGTTATCGGACCAGTTAACTTCCGATAACTCGATATTTAGCCTGTTAAAGTCCGTTAACACGTTAACTGCGAGGAGTCATTCACGGAAGATCACCGCTCCGCGAATGAATTCAAACCGCCATAACTTCAGTCTGCCAATTCCGTCCTCTGCCGCAGTGGAACGGCTCTTCTCTCTCGGCAAGGACATCCTGAGGCCCAAGAGGTCAAGACTGGCAGTTGGGCCTAACTTTGAGAAGTTGGTCTTTCTGAAGGGCAACCAGCACATTGTGTCAGTCTTTAATAAATGTGCCTGAAATTTAATTTTAACTTTCAGTTCCCTCCATAATAATTCTCTGGTAAATTAAAATTTAGTTAATGGTTAGTGGTTACAAGGGTTTCAAAACATGTAATCAGTACATTTTTTATTAAAAATAAAAAAAAAAAAAAAAAGTTGCAAAAAAACTTGATAAAAATACAGTTAAATACCTATTTATTGTTGGATTTTGCATAAATAAACATTTTCTATGGGTTTTAAAGCTTTTTCCTTGATTTTTTTAAATGTTAGTAAAGAAATAGTTATCGTTAACTTCCGTTAACTTTGTAGTAAAATTATCGGATTATCGTTATCGGATTTAAAAATTGGGGATAACGGATTATCGTTATCGAAGTTAACGTTTTGGTTAACGGTGCCCACCACTGTGTATATATATATATAAATATATGCTGCAAACCCACAAGGAAAAAGAAAAACGATTCCAAGGCCTTTCGTGTATTCAGAGCTACACCTCGTCAGGGAATGAAGATAAAAGACGAGATGCCCATAAATATATACAACGTACAGGAAAAACAAAACAATTAGCACATACTTAACATTCCCGCACTGTTATTGAAATTGTTTTTAAAATAAATAAATGCACATTCTAGAATATTTCTTTCTATTATATCTCTGTTTTTAACAAGCGCTTTAGAACTATCCCACTTGATGCTATGGTTACATCTATACATATGGTTAAATAAAGCATTGGAATTATCAGCTGTTCTACAAGCATATTTATGCTGTTTTACCCTAATATCTAACGTTTTACCGGTTTGGCCTATATATACTGAATTACATTGTGTACATCCGATCGAATACACACAACCAACAACATTATCAGGGCTATTCTTTATTAGGCGTGATTTAACAGTATTATTATACTTAAAGATTACATTAATGCCAATTGCTTTAAGTAAAGTTGGAAGGTATTGAAAATTAACATGGTAAGGTAGGCTAAGAATATTTTTACGCTGAAATTCCTTTACAGTTACATTATTATAATACCTATTCTTGGCTTTCTTAAGACAGTTATCTAAAAATGAAATAGGATAACATAATTTAGTACCAATATTCATGATATTGCATAACTCGGAATCTAAAAATTCAGGACTGACAACTCTCAATGCTCGAAGAAACATAGCAGAGAAAATAGAGGATTTAATCGAAGGATGATGGTCAGAATAAAAATGCACATAAGAGTTATTATTAGTAGCCTTACGGTAGACTTCATATTTGAACTGATTAGAACATCTCCAAATTTTTAGATCAAGAAAAGATAGGCTTCCATCATTTTCTTTTTCAACTGTGAACTTAATAGATGGGACTAAATTGTTGAGCCTTCCAAGAAATAAGTCAACATCCAAATTATTAGGCCAAAGGCATAAAATATCATCTATATACCTTTACCAAACCAGGTTAAAATTAACAATCGTAGGCAAAATTCTACTTTCAAAAAATTCCATATATAAATTAGCTAGTACAGGTGAAAAGAGATTTCCCATAGCCAATCCAAACGACATAGCATAAAACTGATTTTCAAACTGAAATTTACAATCTTTGACACAAAGCTTAATTAACTCAATAAGAGTGTTGTGTTGAACAGGGAAAGAATATTCAGAGATCTTATCTTTTAAAAAATCAAGTAGGTCATCAACAGGGACTTTTGTGAATAGCGAGCATACATCGAAGCTTACCAATTTGAAATTAGGGTAATTAGAGAACTTCAGTTTGTCAATAAGATCCATGCTATTTACAATATGTGACTCAGAAATAGAGTCAACTAACGGCGTTAATAAACTAACTAACCATTTTGATAGCTTATAGGTTACGGAGCCCACTGAGCTAACAATAGGCCTCATGGGATTATTAACTTTGTGTGTTTTTACTAAGCCGTACAGATATGGTAGTGACGGATTTTCTGTTAAACATTTTATTAACATCCTCCAATGGGTCTCTATTTAGAGGTTTGTACGTGTCACGATCACTCAATAACGTATTCATTTTTTCAACATAACTGTTTTTGTCCATGATGACGATCGAATTGGATTTGTCCGCTTTAGTAATATGTAATGAATCATTATTTTTAAGTGTTTTTAGGGCTTTTTCAAACCTCAAAGGATAATTCGATTCATACCTCGTATTAAAAGCACTATACACACAACCTTTGGCTAAAGTCACCTCACTTTCGGATATATTACTATGTTTTTCAAAATTAATAAAAGACTTAGCAATCAGTAAACTGCTGGGCTTTTTTGGGACTGAGAAACCTAACCAAAATTCTAACGCACATTTCGTAGTGAAGTCTAGCTCTTGGGACGACAAGTTAACAATATTGGCCTAATAATTTGGATGTTGACTTATTTCTTGGTAGGCTTAACAATTTAGTCCCATCTATTAAGTTCACAGTTGAAAAAGAAAATGATGGAAGCCTATCTTTTCTTGATCTAAAAATTTGGAGATGCTCTAATCAGTTCAAATATGAAGTCTACCGTAAGCCTACTAATAATAACTCTTATGTGCATTTTTATTCTGACCATCCTTCGATTAAATCCTCTATTTTCTCTGCTATGTTTCTTCGAGCATTGAGAGTTGTCAGTCCTGAATTTTTAGATTCCGAGTTATGCAATATCATGAATATTGGTACTAAATTATGTTATCCTATTTCATTTTTAGATAACTGTCTTAAGAAAGCCAAGAATAGGTATTATAATAATGTAACTGTAAAGGAATTTAAGCGTAAAAATATCCTTAGCCTACCTTACCATGTTAATTTTCAATACCTTCCAACTTTACTTAAAGCAATTGGCATTAATGTAATCTTTAAGTATAATAATACTGTTAAATCACGCCTAATAAAGAATAGCCCTGATAATGTTGTTGGCTGTGTGTATTCGATCGGATGTACACAATGTAACTCAGTATATATAGGCCAAACCGGTAAAACGTTAGATATTAGGGTAAAACAGCATAAATATGCTTGTAGAGCAGCTAATAATTCCAATGCTTTATTTAACCATATGTATAGATGTAACCATAGCATCAAGTGGGATAGTTCTAAAGCGCTTGTTAAAAACAGAGATATAATAGAAAGAAATATTCTAGAATGTGCATTTATTCATTTTAAAAACAATTTCAATAACAGTGCAGGAATGTATAAAATTGACAATATCTTGTTAAAATTTCTTTTGCCTCTCATTAACCCTTGTTAAGTATGTGCTAATTGTTTTGTTTTTCCTGTACGTTGTATATATTTATGGGCATCTCGCCTTTTATCTTCATTCCCTGACGAGGTGTAGCTCTGAATACACGAAAGAACTTGGAATCGTTTTTCTTTTTCCTTGTGGGTTTGCAGCATTCATTCATTTCACGTGTTTTATTGTGAAATTCATCCCATATATATATATATATATATATATATATATATATATATATTATATCATTTCTTTTACGCGTTCAGTTATTATTACTCATTTAATATATAATCAGTTAGAATATCCGCTGTTTCTCCAACAATGAGTAACTCGAATTGAATTGAATTGAATAAAATTTATTATTGATAATAATAATAATAAAATAAATACAGTACTTTTACAATTTACAATGACAAATAATTTTGAAGCTGGATCATTTATTTTATTTAATTTGGCCCTTAAGCTTTAGGCTTTACTGGGCTCTTAATTAAAAATAAAATAGATAGTTATTAATAATAATAATAATAATAATAATAATAACAATAATAAATCATAAATAAGAATTATTAATTAGGGTATGTATTAATCTTAAATTATTATTAATATTATTATTATCGATATAAAACAAACACAAAATCATTATTGAAGGTATGATACCAATACTATACAAAGAAATCAATATCAGACATGAGAGATAAACAATAACAAGCAGGGGCGTAACTAACGGGGGGGGGGGGGGTGAAAGGGACATGTCCCCCAACTTTTAAACTGGGGGGATAATATTGTAGGTTTTGTCCCCCCAACTTTTGAACTGGGGGGATAATACTGTAGGTTTTGTCCCACCCCCCCAACTTTTGATCTAAGCTAGTTTATGTGAAGAAAAATATTTACGTTCTTGAAATAATCTACGATGAGTAAATCTTTAATTATATTAGTCCTATTAGTATGCTGGAAAGTATTATTGATTCAGTACTAATACCGCAGTGATAGATACTTTGATGAGACATCTAGTTATTTTTTACTTTAATTATTACATATATTGTTTTCGGATCGCTTTAACATATTGCTTCCCAAAGCATTCGGGAAGCAATATGTTAAAGTGATCCCTCCTGGGAAGCAATATGTTAAAGTGATTAACACTGGGAAGCAATATGTTAAAAAGAGAAAGGTTTGTTGGTTAGAAAGAGGTTGGTAATCTAGGAGATAACCTACCGACCGTAAACAAAGCTATAAATGCCCTAACCGGGCATTCTTTATATATTTAATGTAGGTTAACTGAATGCCCAGTTACGTCAACTGTACGCCCTTGATGATTGGTTAGGTTTAGGGATTGTTTCCCGGGATCCCGGGATCCCGGTTGATTTTATGTGCGGGATATATCCCGGGATTTTTTCGTTCATCCCGGGATATCCCGGTGCTAATTACTTACATAATAATTAGTATATATAGTATAAATACCCTGTTTACACGATCATACATGTTGTCACTAGCAGCGGTCAATCACAAGCTCAATCAATTGCAAAGAACTTCTCCAAGGAGTTCGACATATTTGACGCAACTGGTGAAAAAACAGTTAACATAATCAAAATAATGAATGCTCTCGAGTCTATACCACCAACTAGTGTCGAAGCGGAAAGAGCTTTTTCAGCTGCAGGACTGTTTATAACTAAACTTAGAACTCGGCTGAGTGATAAGAGTGTGAATTGTCTATGTTTTCTACGTTCGTATTATAAGTCAAATTAGTTCTTTTAAATGCGATGTATGTTTTGCATTTCATATGTTTAGTTGTTTTTGTGTTTTTTACGAGCATGCTTATTCTTTACAAGGATATTATTCTTTACAAGCGTTGATTTTCTTACAAATAGCTGTCTTGTTGCACTCAACTGTCTTTTAAGCTAGTTATTTCACACTCATAGTTACCTAATGGAATATGTTTAAATAAATAAATGATGAAATCTTTATAATTTTTATATTAATTCCTTTTTAAAAGTATAAAAAATTTAAATACATATGAAATAAAAATCCCGGGAAATCCCGGGATCCCGGGACGAAGACAGATTTTATCCGGAATCCCGGGATAAACAAAATGACTCAAAACGACAATCCCTAGTTAGGTTAAGTCGTGATATTTTCGTTAGTTTTAACGAAAATATCACAACTTAACCTAACCAATCGTCAAGGGCGTACAGTTGACGTAACCGGGCATTCAGTTAACTTACATTAAATATATAAAGAAAATGAAAGGATGCAAAATGGAGCTACTCAATTCGTACTTGTGGCAAATGATGTGGCGTGACCGATTCTTCCGAAATCCATTTTTTACTTTGTGTGACCATATAGCGCAACAATCTATACTATAATAAGATAGCTGTCCGTCTGTCTGTCCGTCTGTCCGTCACACTTTCAGAAATTGTGAGAAAAAATTGTGAGAACAAAATTCAGAAATTGTAAAAAAAATTCAGAAATTGTATTACGGGCGGCAATGTGAAGCTCAAGATTTTCATGACTGTGTTCTTTTCTGTAGTTTAGCAATGGGGGAAGGGTGGGGGTGGGGGTAATGGGGGATGGGTGGGGTAATGGGGAGGGGTGGGGGTAATGGGGGAGGGGGTTAGCCCCCAAGTTGTATGAATGGGGGTGAGGAGGTTTTGGGAGATACCAGATTCAAAAATGTTGACACAATGTGAAGCTCAAAATTTTCACGGATGGGTTCTTTTTTTGTAGTTTAGCCTGTCTAACCGTCAGCGAAGCGGCGGGAACTGTACTAGTTCTAATAAATTTACTTTCAATCTAATATTTCAACATGTTATGATTTACTTTTTATGCCTTTACTTTATTAAAGCAAACATTTTTTATCGTACTCTTTATCCTAAATATTGGGAAGCAATATGTTGAAGTGATTAACACTGGGAAGCAATATGTTAAAGTGATATACACTGGGAAGCAATATGTTAAAGAGAGGTTCCTGGGAAGCAATATGTTAAAGTGATCCTTGTTTTCCTTTAATGCTAAGTATACAGTATACTTGACATACATAAGGTAGTTGTGTAAATGCTTCTTTGATTTTCCTACTACTATCATAAATATAGATCATTCTCTAAATCATAGTATTTTAAGAGCATCATTTTGGTCGCAAACTCATTATAATACTGATAGATCAGAGCTTTATCGAGACTCGAAAGAACTCGTATTCAGATATTATTGTTATATTCTACTGAAAAAATATGCCTTCGAAGACCAAATTTATGACATTACCTACAGGATAGCAGCACAGAAATTCGTCGCAGGATTTTTCATTATTATAGTTGTCCCCCCCCCCCCCAACTTTTGAAAGCTAGTTACGCACCTGATAACAAGTAATGTACAGTTAATACTAGACTGCACACGAGAAATGAATAAGTGATAGAGTAATGTACAGGTGCTACTATAGCGTGATTCCTACCGGTGACTTCGATACTATAGGGTGATTCCTACCCGTTTTGGTTCGAAACTACAGTACTGTAGAGTGTGATTCCTATCCAAGGTATAAATGAAAATATAATAAATATAAAATGCTATTTATTATTCAATTTTATTTATTTAAAAAATAGTTTCGGTGCTACTATATAGTATGTGGTCTACCTACGATTGGTTAGGTATAGTCACGATATTTTCGTTAAAACTAACGAAAATATCATGACTAAACCTAACCAATCGTCAAGGGCGATGGACATTGGAATGTAAACAAGCAATTAGTAAACAAGGTAAGAAGCTATAATTAAAAGGTAGACCGCCGAATCGAGGTAGGAATCACACTATAGTAGCACTAATGTACATTTAATCCTAAATTTTTATTAGTATTCCATTATTAATCGATATTTCAACTTGGTTTTAAACGAATTTACATTCACAATATTTTTTATATCAGCATTTAAATCATTCCATAGTTTCAATCCAATGAAAATGGGTAATTTTTTAGATGAAACTAAATTAAGGTAAAATTTGACCTATTTCTGGTCTGACATGAGTGGATGTTTTGATGAGTTACAAAATATTTATTTACCCATTTGAAGTTAATGATTTTGTTCTTACACTCGTAAATAGAAATAAAATGTGCCATTTTGATTACATCATTGAGCTTTAGTAGTTTCAGCTCTTTAAATAATGCACTAGAATGATCGAAGAAAATAACCATACTGCTCGTTTTGGATGACAAAGATAGTTTAAAGCATTGTTAGCTTAGTGGAGTTTCCCCAAACAAGGGTGCAATACGTAATATAAGGAAGCACAAGAGTATGATACAGAGTTAATGAAACCTGTTTAAAGGCTACATTTCTAAATTTAAACATTATAACAACGCTTCTTGAAATCTCTTAAGACTCAGAATGAACATAAGATAAAAATATATTTAATTAGAATTTTTATACACTTGCCTTGAATCATATATAAAACATCAATACACACACACACACACACAGTATACAAGATCTTCACTTAAAATAATAAATATATTTAAAAGATGAGTCATCCTTAAATAGATGAAATAATTGCTTGATGATCGATATGATGACATTGTGTACGACGTCAGCCTTTATGGTTACATCATGGCCAGTGTTGTGACACCGCTTCCTGCCTATCAGCGAAGTTCGACAACATTGGGTGTGGATAGTAGTTGCATGGGAGACCGTCTTCTGCGCACAGATTATGTAGCAAACCCTTAGTTTGGATCCTACGTAAAACTGGAAGTCCCCTTCGTGACGTCACATTCTCATCATTACATCACATCATTTTGTTGTTCTGGGATAGGGGTTCCAGTTAGTTCTAAAAACAACGTCACCCATTTTTTTCCGTCTGCAATGGTCAAAAGTTTATTAATTTTTGTTTGTCCTTATCGTTATATTTCCACTAGTTCTTTCCTTATTCTGGAGATATCAACAGTGTTGGGAGTAACGCCGTTACTTATTTTGTAACGGTAACGCCGTTATTTTATTTATATTGTAACGAAATTGGTAACCCCATTCCATTTTCAGTCATTATTCACTACTCGTTACTTTTTTTTAAGATTTCTATTTTTTTTCTTTTATGAATAAATAACCGATTAATCCTTTAGGCATTTTGTAATTTTTTATTCACGATTTATTTTAGCGCATTTCTCTTCAATAATTTTCGTTTTTGTAATACTAAGTGCAAAGAGCAATTTTATTTCACGTTTAGTCTTTTACTTAAGATCTATTGATCGCTATTAATATTATTTCAAATGGTAAAATTGTTAAATTGTATTGCTTATTATTTAGTAAGTATAAGTCTAAAATCAGATATCGTTTCACTGTATTATATATCTGACCTTAATTAAATATTTGCTCGATATTCAGAAATTCTTTTATAATTGCGATGTAGTTATATTATATTCTTATATTGAGAAATACTATATTTTTCTAGTTTATTATAAAAGTAACGGTAACGGTAACTGTAACGCATTACTTTTCCATAGAAATAACTGTAGCGGTAATTACGTTACTTTCTATTGCAACCATTTTTCGTTTTTCCTCGCTGTAATAATAATAATAATAATAATAATAATAATTAAAAGTGAATTAAACTTTTCTGTACGATACAATTATAGAGATTATTACTCTATTAAAATACTTTGGTCCTGAACCTTGTTTGTTTTTAAAAATTCAGGATAATTCTTTATAAGTTTCGTATTATTAGAATCATTGTGGTTGGGAAAATTTGGATCGGAAGGCGGAACTGTCTTAACATCATTTGGATGTCTGTTCCTAAAGTTGTATTCACCCTCTTTGCCTTTAAAATACACGTTAGAGTCAGGTATGGGGTCTTCCTGACCTGATCTGTTTAGCTTTAGTTTTGGATCTCCGAGTTTGAGTAAGAGTTCGTAAAATCTTGGAGGACTTAAATGCTGTCTTAGTCTATAAAGCATATATATATCCCCTACTTTAAGTTTTCCGGTTACGTTTGATATAACCACGTGAACGGGTTGGGTTGCCTGAAACGGTTTCGATGTACCAAGATACCTGTTTCGCATTGACGGTACGAGCATGAGAAGCAAATATATGTTATAGAGAAAGGTCACAATTATGAGGGCGTAAATAAAGAACCAAAATATGATAAAAAGTTTCTCATAAAGCTCCATGTTAGTCAAATGACACCCTATCAGCTCTTGCCTGCCTTCTAGGATTTTGTGAGCATCGCCAAGAAAGCAGGAAGCAAAAGGGGGAAAAGTTTGCGATATATAATCCGTAAATTTGGCGGGATCCCTGTTAAAGGGATAGGCATAAGGAACAAGCCCGATAAAACGGCCATGGAACATGAAATCGAAAAATAGAAGAACGAAAATATCAATTAAAAAAGCTAAGATATTGAGTCCTAAATATTTGAAATAAAGGGAGTTATGCGTCCTCATATTAGTGACCATGTAGTATGACGCTCTCTGTATCACGTCTTTCTCTGTTTGATCGTAGCGCGACGACAGTTTTGCCAGATCCTCGAGAATTGATTTTGCTTTGGGATTCTCGATGGTTTTGGAGATTTTTCTTGGTAAATAATATACGAGTGAGAGAAGAAGAAAACTCCAGTGGATCCATCGGTAAAAAAGAAGAAATCTTTTCTCCCCATTTTTGTCTTCGATGTAGGAGTAAGACATGCAAATATTTTGGTAATCATATCTGGCTTTTTCGTCTCCCTTGAAGGCCGAAACGCAACGAATAGGCTCTCCAATATACCTGTAATGAAAAGTTATTCATCAGAAACTTCTTTGTTAGGCCTATTGCATTGTATGAACAAAATAACACAAACAAATAAAGTCATTTTACTTTTCTTAAAAATTGACTATGACTATACTATACTGTATAAACAACTCTTTTATTAATACTTAATTAATCTAAGTTACCCTTTTGGGATCACCTGAAGATCCGTCACCCCAGCCTTTTTAGTTAGCTTTATAAGTCTAACTAACGAAAATATCACGACCTAACCTACTCAATTGTTAGATCAACTGTACGCCCTTGACGATTGATTAGGTTAGGTCGTGATATTTTCGTTAGTTAGACTTATAAAGCTAACTAAAAAAGGCTGGGGTGACGGATCTTCAGGTGATCCCCCTTTTGTACCTTTAATAAAAACTTGAGGAAATTAAAACTTACCATCCATACCAGACTGTCATGAACCCTGCAATCGTGAAGTAAAAAGCCCATCTGTAATGCATTTTCAGGACCGTTCCGTCGCATGGTCCTGAACACACATTATTAAGTTTACCTTTAAACAAATGAAAAGCGCTTTGGATGATTCGACTTAAGTCAAACCCTTGTTTTTCCATGATGCAACTCCGGTCTTAATACTCAGTCTGAAAACTTAAAAATAAATAAATAAATAAATACTTCAAACATATAATTAAAATGTATAAATATCAAGTCCTGGGTCTTATTTTAAGGTTATTTATTAATGTAGACCTATTTTTCATTGATTTTTATTGACTGATTATGATTGAGTTTAGAAGCGGGCATACATCGGAAGATGCCATAAAGGTGCTATTAGAAAATGTCTATCAGAACCTAAAGAGCAAAAACACATTGCGCTTCGTCTTTCTCGACTTGTCAAAAGTATTTGTTATACTTTTGCATGAAATCTTATTGAATAAGCTTTGCATATACGAAATAAGAAGAAATATCCTCGACTAGTTCAAATCGTATCTTCCGAGAAGACTATGCTGGCTTGTGGGATCTCACAAGGATCTAAACTTGGACCATTACTATTTCTAATTCACGTCAACGATTTTCATCTTTCAACCACCTCAATTCACATGCGTACAATATGCAGATGATGCCACATTTACTTCATCCCATCATAATTTTAACAGACCTGATACATGAAACGAACAGGCAATTAGGGCATATGTATAAATGGATGCGTGTTAATTTAATAAACTTTTACTGAACTTGACAAAGTCATCTTATATGATTATTAGTTATTACAATAAAACATGAATACAAACTATCAAATAAAAATCGGGAATACTACTCTTGCAAGGGTATTAATTTAGACGATGCTTGACATTAATGCTTGGCATTAATTTAGACGAAAAACTAAAATTCAAAAGTCATGTACAACATATCAGATCCAACATAACAAGAATTTTATTCATATTATTTAAACTAAAAAAGACCTCTCAAAACGCACGCATTACTCTGCATTATTTCTTCATCTAACCACATTTATTATACATTATACAGTATTGCATTACACCATGGGGTAGCTCAAAGAAATATCAGGTTGTAACATAAATTCTGCTCGATTAGAAAACGGACGATAGATAATTACTAGAATAACCTCAAGATAATGTGAAATAGTTTTAGAAATGTTGCAAAATACACGCGGCGACAGGTTCGCACATGTTTTATCACGATACAGAATGATACAGAGTGACTTAGGCTAGAGTAGGCTTAGGCTAGTGTAGGATTAGGCTAATGAATATTTTCTCTGGTGTTTTTCATACAGTTACAACGCCACCCCTACGATATTACAATAATTGAAAAAACATGGAGCCCACGAAAGAGCATATTCAACATGTGATGATGTATGAGTTCCATAAAGGATCTAACGCTAGTGAATCCGCAAGAAACATTCAAAGAGTTTATGGAAATGATGTGAGCGAATGAATGTGTAAGAGATGGTTTGAGAAGTTCAGAAATGGATACTTCAGTCTGAAAGATTATCAATGAACAGGACGACCAAATGAGTTAGATGAAGCGTGGCTTAGCCGTGAAACAAAGCCTGAACCTCAGCCAAGGAATGGACCCCATCCAAAGAAAATTTTGCTATGCGTTTGGTGGGATATGCAAGGAATTATTCATTTTGAGCTTCTGCCAGATTATTATCAGATAACCAAACAATCACAGCTGAAGTCTACTGCCAACAACTCCAACGATTGAAGATGGCATTACAAGAAAAACGTCCTGCATTAATTAATCGCAGAGGTGTTCCATTCCACCAGGATAACGCGCGCCCTCACACTGCTCGAATCACCACTGCCCAATTGGAGGCATTTGGTTGGGAAAAAAATGCCTCATCCTCCTCATTCTCCGGACATCGCACGTTCAGACTACCATTTATTCAGAAGTCTGCAACACCACCTAGATGGACAAAAGTTGCAATCCAGGGAAGCTATCGAAAACGAAGTGATCGCTTTTTTTAACTCGAAACCAAGGGATTTCTTCGAACGTGACAAAAAACTTTTCTACAGGTGGGAGGAGGTTATAGAAAAAGGCGGGAATTATATTGATGATTAATTTGTCATTATGTCATTTAATTTTTGTTGTGAATAAAATAAAAATTCGAGCAAATTTGGCCTTATAAGTCATTTAATTTTTGCTCTGAATGAACTAAAAAAATCGAGCAGAATATATGTTACAACCTTATATATAAAACATCCTTTAGAAGGCATTCATAAAAAATGTTTACGAACCTGCTCAGATGAGTGTGACAAAGTCACACTTCCCCAGTGTTTAAAGAGCGACATATTTTAAAACTAAATGACTTATACAAACTCAGTGTTGCTGTCAATATGTTCAGCGTTATTAATAAAAATCAATATACATCACCCATTCAAAGAGCAATCATCCTCAATCACATACACCATCATTATAACACCAAACTGCCCAGGGAGTTTATTCACAAAGCAAACTATACAATAGAAACTGCAGAAAATGCACTTTCTTTCAAAGGAGCAGATGTATGGAATGCAATTCCCATATCAGACAGGCTTCAATTCATCACGAAATGTATTTCGCAAATTACTAAAGAAGTACTTCATTAGCTCCTACTGATGTACTGTACAAGTTCACTGCTGCCATTATTACCATAGTAATGAAGTCCCCATTTTATAGTTAACTATATAAAATAGGATAAATTATTAAATTAGAAGTACTTAATGAAATTAGCATATTTTTTTATTAAGCATCTTTTATTTTCAACCAATATATGTACAATTGATCAGTTTACTTAAAATTGTGTAAAAGAATCAAATGCTACTTTAATTTACTATTATTACACTGCCCAACAAAAAAGAAATGTTTTGCTGCTGATTTAATTCTAAGACCTGTTTCTGGATAATATTGATGTGCTGATTTAAAAAATCACCTTAGATTTTGTCCATCACATCAGGTTTTCGTTCAATGCAATATGCCTATTTTCGGTGATCCATGAAGGGCGCTTATCAAAATTCATGATTTTTGAGACCTGTTAACAGCTGTTTTGCTGTTAAAATTTTATCTGTGGAATACGCAAATCTGTGCATTAAATCTAAAGGTCATGGACAACATATTAAAATCTTGGGTATCTGTGATTTCCCCAGGTTTGTAAAAGCTTTGAATAAAGAAGGTGATTGCTTTAATTACATATGTGCAGCCTTTCCAGGTCTTAGTGATGAGAAGCTTAAAGCTGGTATATTCGATGGTCCCCAGATAAGAAAACTGATGAAAGATCCGCAGTTCAGTAACTCAATGACCGAAACGGAGGCAAGAGCTTGGAATGCTTTTGTGGCAGTAGTTAAGAACTTCCTAGGAAACAAAAAGTCTGAAAATTATAAAGATCTTGTAAAGGATTTATGTACTTGTAAACTTTCAGCAGTTGGGTTGCAACATGAGCATTAAAGTTCACTATCTCAACAGTCATCTGGATAAATTTACAGAAAATCTTGGTGATGTTAGTGAAGAGCAAGGTGAAAGATTCCACCAAGATATCAAAGTGATAGAAGAACGATACCAAGGAAGATGGGATACCCATATGATGGCTGACTACTGCTGGAGCCTGCAAAGAGATTGTCTTGACATCTCTCATTCTAGGAAGTCCTATAAGAGAAAATTTATCAGCACTGAAAAGTAAGAAAAACAAGAAAAAGACAATGTTAAGAAAACTGGTCCCGTGCTTGCTTTAATATGGATTCATTTTATGCTTATTTAAACACTTTTAATCACTTTATGTGTCAATATTACCATTGTATATTAAAGTTCACTCCCCGCACAATTGTTTACTTTTCCATGCTGATTCTGAGTATGTAAAAACTTATTTTTTGAAAAGAAAAAAAATTGGGCATAACCCTGCCAAAATGCGATATCTCCAAAATATCTGTATTTGATTGCTCGAAAACCTGACGTGATAGGCAAAAACTAAGGTGATTTTTTAAATCAGCACACCAAAGTTACCTAAAAACAGGTGTTAGAATTAAATCAGCAAAATTGGTGTTGGGCAGTGTTATTATTATGAATATTAGATAATAATAATAATAATAATAATAATAATAATAATAATAAAAGTATTATTATTATTATTATTATTATTATTATTTGCTATTTTCACTTCTCTTACGTAATAAATAAAGTGGATCCCATTAATTTCGCGTAAAAAGCTTCCATGCTTCCAACGGCATATTCACATTAGAATACTGTGAATATATTAATGCAATATCAAATATGTAAAGTGCACAGAAAAATATTGAAAAATATCGTAAAATGTTATGTAACTTGTATTCCGTTTTCCCTTTTGACTTCCAAATTTGGTTTAGCATTTCCCAAAGTTTCATAATTGCTTCCCCACTAGAGATGGAACCCGGTTTTAAAAAACCGGTTTTTAACCGGTGATGGAAATTTTTAATCATCACCGAAACCGACGATAAGAACCGGTTTTCACATTTTTGCGCGAGTCTCCGATCACTTTGGTCCATTTTTTATGAAACAAACGTTTCCAAACGTTTAAAAACATAGTAATTACGTTTTGCATCGTTTCGTATCGTTTTTTGTTTGTTTATAAGTGTATATAATTGATGCTTCAGTCTTGAATGTTATGTGGATGATTGCCCATTGATCAGTTAAGATTCTAAAATTTAATACTCCATCATGTCAAAGAAATCAAATGTTTGGTATTATTTCACTCGTAAGGATAAAGAAGAAGCAGAGTGTATGACATGTCACAAAGTTTTAAAGTGTTGTGGAGGTTCTACTTCAAGTTTATCATCCCACATGAAAAATATTCATGGCATAAACAATTAGGGTGGCCCACTTTTCAATTTTTTTTTAAAATTTAAAGTATAGGTTATCGTAGTTTTTCCCATTATTTGGCACTATACTAGCACATTGGTACCATTTTTACAAAAATTGATCAATATTTAGGGGTCTCGCATCGACCTTGAAATTACGAGTTTTTTTTTTTAATGCGTACTTTTTAACCTTTTACTGAATCAAGATAAATCATTAAGTAGGGATGTTTTCTGAATCCTCTTGCTGAGAGAAGTCGTTTGGTGTGCCTTTCAATGTCATACGACTAACGGTTAAAAGTTGTGCCTGTATACAGGTATACCAATGTGCTAGTATAGTGCCAAATAGGGAAAAACCACGATCACCTAACTTTTCAAAAAAATCAGCAAATAGCAGACAAATAAGGAAGAAAGAAACAATAACTTAAACAATCACTTTTTGCATTGTATTGACCACTATCACACGTCACTGGCTGCAACGTTGTCCCTCTGTGCTATGTCATCGTGGTGAGTGATGACTTCTTGAAGTCGCCGAGGCTCTTTCCGGTTCTTTTCCACCACTTGCAGAAGATCCTGCAGCTGTGCCTCGTCCTTTGTGACCGTGGTTTCGCATAGTCTTGTATCAGTTGACTCCTCCTCTTTCAGCGACGTCATTGGTGACCTGGAGATTAGATCACATCTTCAGACGACAAAAGTCCTCGTTCTCGTCCCACTTATCAGTTGGCAGGGTAGCCACGAAGACCCATACATCTTCAGACCTGCAAATAAGAACCAGGAGGACTCGTCGATCAGGTCGGGGTAGCGTCATCTCGTCGACTGAGACGTTCTCGTATGTGAAGTCTTTGGGTACAGGGAGGTGGGACAGCTTCTTTGCCATCTGTTGCTTCACAGTGCCAGCCACCTTGTTGCTGCATAGAGCGAAGATGACGGTCTGAGGCCTCAGATACCAGAAGTGCCCCTCATCACTGCCGTGACGCTTCTGCCACCTCGCGTCCACTGCCCTATACCAGAAAACGCTGGTATAGTACCAGGTCATTCAACGGCGCATCAGCTGCTACAGGGGCCGCCAACCAAGCTGGTACGTACAGAAGAGCGATGAACACTACGATCCTGTGCAGTTTGTCGACCAGCTCGGCGTCGAGCTCCAGCTGCCTACTGAACATCAGCAGTTTTTATGTAGTAGATGACTGAAACAGAATAGGCACCATTGTAAGTGAGACAGGTTTATTATTACCAATTACTTGTTTGCGTTATAATGAAATGTTTCTCTTTGAATAACATTTAAACTTATCTCTAGATTATTTTTGTTTGAAAATACTAACTTTAGCCATCCATCTTGCGTGGTGGTAGGCTCCTGGGCGCATGAGGTGAATGCCACGGCGTGGTTGTGTCCCGAGTACCAGGAGCGTGATCTCTGCCACTTCCCGGTAATCGTCTCTGACGAAACCAGAAGCTGTGCTCAGGAAGCTGACCGCCGCGTCCCGGAGTTCTATTAGCCACGTACTCTCCGCCAGATTCTCGACCTGCAGCTTGCAGTAGGTCGAGAGATCGAGCTCGTCCCATCTTCAAAAATAATAAACAAGAAAATTGTGAGAAAACTCTGAAGTTCCGGTTTGGCTTGCTGTTTTATAAACTAGTGGAATATCATGTGTGTCCTAACTTTACCTTGCACAAAAAATGAACTAACCTTCTCTTCAACTGCTGAAACAAAGGATCAGTTGGTGCCGTAGTCCTTCCGAGCAGGGTGACGGCTACTGCCCCCACGATAAGCTCTAGGACGTGATGACGGCATCCCAGCTGGAGTAGCGGTCGCCCGAGCATGTTTTCCAGCCGGACAACTGCACCCTGCACCATCCCCGTGTTGGTGGAATGGTGTCGAAGCAGAGTCCGATGACGCTCTCCTCACATCCCCAATCTTCGAGAGCATGTATGGTTGCCCGCACCTGCGACAGTCCGGTGCCGTCAGCAACAGCTGGGACTGACAGAAACTTTCCTTCTGTGCAATGAGGAGCCCCGGAGATGAGAATTGCTTGGCGGTGCTCCGCCGTTCCAAGGAAGTTCTGAAACACATGCCATATATTTCAATTTCATGGTTGTAAAGTAACCTATTTTTGTTCACATTCAGTTCTCTTTTTAATTGACATTATGCTTCATGAATCTCATTACTAAATTGATAGCTATGAAAACTTAATCAACTGACCTTGACCATTTTGCCATCCCAGTGGACAACAGTGTGCCTCGGTGGCGTGAAGGAGTCCTTCACAGCCGTCGCCACTTCACGGCGATGTGACACTCTTCCCCGGCGAGCCGTTTCTTTCGAGATGCTGAACTGATTGAGGTCTGCTGGTGGATCCGCCGAACGTGTGATAGCAGCCACAATGCTTACTACTATGTAGAGAATGGAAAGTGGAAAGGAAACTGTCAAGAATACATGTGGGTTACGGGACACTTTAAAACTGACGCTATCGATGAATACTATACACAATACGCACCTGATTATTGGACATGCGGAAACGATCAGCCACTTCCATGACAGCAGGTGCATTAAGGATGCGGCGAGGAAGATTGACAGACACACTTGGTCTTTCGGCAGGGGGAACGCTAGTTCTGTCTCCGACTCTCCTGACATGCCAGTATCATCATTCTCCATGGCCTCATCTCCGGTTTCGTATGCACACTTTGAGGTTTGCGGCTCCTGGCGAGGACGTTTTCTTCCTTCCTGTAGCTTTCTTTTTACAGCGAAAACTTTATCGTTCCCGCTCATCGTTGCCACCCGAGGACCACGTTGATCGAGGTAGAAGTCAATGTCTTCTTTCTTGTCCTTGTCGGACAGCAGTCGATTCTTCTTTATATCTTCGACAGCGTCAGATGCTCCGATATCCCACAGCTTGTCCACACTGTCCGAAAACTTCTGCCGTTTTCCTCCGGCGTCAGTTTCTCGTTTTCTGCTCTTTTGGAGTAAGTGCCACTCTTTCCACAATGCCTCTAGCTTCCGTTCGCAGTTGAGCTTTGTGATTGTTTTAATGCGGGCCATGTTCCAAAACTTTAAGACGTTGTTTACGGTTTCTTTGAATGCGTCTTTCCTGTTAGCAGTGTACTGGATAACACTGAAGAAGTATTGCAAAACCTGCCGTGTTGTTGGCAATTTGCTACCACTGATGGAGGACGACGGTTGGCCAACTAAAAAAATTTCAGAGGCCGATCTTAGAGAAGGTAGCGATGTTATTTTCGCCTTTCCTTTTGATGACTCTCTATTTGTAGCTTCAAGAGTTCTTCCAGTTATGGTTGCCATCGATTTGTCCATGACAAAGGATGAGGAACTCAGACAGAATTTCAAAATGTTATGATCTGCAAAAAAAGAAATAGGTTAGGTACCTGGCACAGGCATAGTGCATTTTCTAATTACCTATATACATTATACATTCCGCCCGGGTATGGTGACTCATTTTTTGAAAAGTATAGGTGATCGTGGTTTTTCCCATTATTTGGCACTATACTAGCACATTGGTATTACCTGTATACAGGCACAACCTTTAAACCGTTAGTCGTATGACATTGGCAGGTACACCAAACGACTTCTCTCATTAAGAGGATTCAGAAAACATCCCTACTTAATGATTTATCTTGATTCAGTAAAAAGTTAAAAAGTACGCATTTAAAAAAAAAAACTAGTAATTTCAAGGTCGATGCGAGACCCCTAAATATTGATCAATTTTTGTAAAAATGGTACCAATGTGCTAGTATAGTGCCAAATAATGGGAAAAACCACGATCACCTATACTTTTAAAAAAAAATTGAAAAGTGGGCCACCCTAATAAACATCGACCAGATTAATCAGTCATTGAAGAAACAAAGAACAGTGGAAGAGTTTGTGCAAAAAAGTCCATAGAAGAGTAAATTTCGAAACTTGCGTGTGTTGATGGACTGAGTTTCCAATCAATTGCTGAAAGTGAATTCATTCAAGAAAGCCTAAGAAAGATAAAATACGACAAGCCTCATCCAACTTCCCATAATGGTGTCAGAAAAATGGTGCTTAGTGTTTATGTGAAAAAGAAACTTAATGCTCTTTGTTTTCTCAAGTGTTATTTCAAAAATCAAGTTTGATAATAAACTTTTTAATTCAAATGTTACACATACTTGATTGAATCAATTAAAACCTTATTTCTGTTTAATATTTTGATCATTTACCTCCCTAAAAAGCATACAGAATCCCATCGGTGAAAACCGGCAAAAACCGGCTTTAAGAATATAGCGACGGTGAAAACCGGTTTTACACTTTTCGGTTATTTTTCATCCCTATTCCCCACTTCAGTTATTTTCTTATTCATTTCTGTTTAATTGGAAATGCCGTCAGTGAATTAATCCGGGACGACTAATTATATATATATATATATATATATATATATATATATATATATAGAGGTTGGTCCAGTGTGTGTATATATATATATATATATAAAATGTCTATATATACATACATATATATAATGCGCCTCCGGGGTGTAGTGGTTAGCGTCGCTGACTACGAATCCATCGGCCCCGGGTTCGAGACCCGGTGACGGCAGCCGGCGTGCAGCAAAACCCAGATGTTCATCCTTCCACACAAAAGAAAGTAGTTGGTAGATACATGGGTACCCTGGGTATCCTAGTCGTTAAAACGCTGGGCTGCTGGTGGGGCGTGGTTCGGATTCCACGTTAAACTGTAGGTCTAAGGTGGAGTGAAAAGCTTGACCTTCGTCAGAATGAAGAATTCGGGCGGAAGCTAACCAAAGGTTATACAGGCAGGTCCAAAAGTCCTGCCTCATGGGGATATTGCTAGAATATATTCTATGTAGTATTAACTTAACTCCAGGTTTTCTGTTTTGTTTACAGTGTCAAGGCCTTAAAATTTACAAATGGCCGAACAACATACAACAGTGGGGAAAATGTCAGAAAGTGTTAAAACAAGCACAAATGGGGAAATGTCAGAAAGTTTACCAGCAAGAGTAATAGCGAGTTCAAAAAGTTCAAGTAAGAAAGTTGCGCAAGAACAGAACATTTCGCATCAAAATATTCTTAGAATACTTAAAAGAACAAGTTCCATCCATACAAAGTCACCTTTGTGCAGGAACTATACGGAAACGATTGCGACAGAAGACTCGAATTCTGCGAATGGTTTCAAACAACACTCTTCACAAAGCCTACCTTACCAAAGTCCATTTTCTTCAATGATGAAGCTTCGTTCCACCTTAATGGACACGTCACTAGAATAACAGTGTATACTGGGCAGATGAAAATCCACATCATGCAATTGAAAGACATTTCCAAACGAATCCTAAAATAAACGTCTGGTGCGGTATTCTTGATTTCAGAGTCACAGGACCAATATTCACCGATGGGAATGTGACTGGAAATGCTTATTTGACTTTGCTACAGGACACAATCGATCCATACCTTGATAATTTAAACTTGCTGAAACGAATGAACTTCTACTTCCAGCATGATGGTGCTCCACCACATTTCGTTACAAATGCTCGGAATTAGTTGAGCGTGAACATACCTCATAGGTGGAGAGAAGGGATCCGATTGAATGGCCACCACGTTTCCCAGACTTGATTCCACTCGACTCCTTTTTGTGGGGTTACCTCAAGAATACAGTGTACGAAAATCGTTCAAGAACACTTGAACAATTAAAGAATAATATCAGTAATCTATGCAACAACATTACTGCAGACACTATTGTAAATGTGTACAACAGCTTACGTACTCGCATTAGATTGCGCAGTGAAAGGCAAGGATCACAGTTTGAAAATCTCCTTTCATTAAACATTGTCAATTATCCACTAAAATGAGGCAGGACTTCTGGACCACCCTGTATATATATATGATGAAAATAACCACAAAGGAAGATTAAAGCACGAAGTAGTGCTCAAGCGCTTTCGTCTAATGACATCCTCAAGAATACTGAAATTAATCACAAGACAGTGTATATATAGATCACAAAGAAAAAATAAAAACTAATACGATTGGCGCACAAAATACTGTATTTAGGAGGAGCATACAATTTACGTGGAAAAGCTACGAGAGTTTTAGCTTCTTGCCCTTTTCATCTAAATCTGTTCTGAATGAATTCCAAATAACAGATCGAGTGAAAAAAGGCTCTAGCTAAGGTTGTTTGTAAGTTGAATAATGGCAGACTAAAGAATGTTTCTATTAACAATGTTGCTTGAGTGAAACAAAATTGAAAAATTATTCCAGTCAGTACAATGGAATAACTCTGACAAATGGACAAAAAGGGTATTGGACGACTGTCCCGTTCTTCTGGAATATTGATGTTATTTTCACGCATGTTCAAGCTTTTTCCAGTCTGTCCAATATAAAAGAGGTCACATTGTTTAAACCAATTTTATAGATAATGCCTGAATTATTGGTAGTCCTCGTAGTTATTCTCACCACAATATTATTCAGGTGTTACTTTCGTGAAATAATCTTCATACATATATATATATATATATATATATATATATTATATATATATATATATATATATATATATATATATATATATACAGTATATATATATATATATATACACAGTCGAGGCCGCTTGTAATGATCACGCATGTAAGAATCATTTCTCTCAGTCCCGATTCCAATTGTATATATACAATAATATAATTTATTTGGAATTAAGAATCAGGCAATTTCGCTTGTAAGAATCATTAACAATTAACTTGTCTTGTCACATGCAACATGACTGGGACTCAGAAACGCCCGTTACTTATTATAGGAAAGAGTAAAAATCCAAGATGTTTCAAAAACATTATAAGTTTACCTGTTTCTTACGAAGCAAATAAAAATGCATGGATGACAGCTGATATTTTCCAAGAGTATCTAATCAAGTGGAATAAAGAGCTTGCAGCAAACAAAAGAAAAATTGCTTTAGTACTAAATAACCGTGCTGCTCATCCAAACTTGACTTTAGATAATATAAAGCTAATTTTTCTTCCTGCAAACATGACTTCTATTCTCCAACCTCTCGATCAAGGAATTAATAGAATATAATAGAATGGAAAAACCTTTATTAATAATAATAAAATAAATACATTTTTTCAATTTACGACATGAATAATTTTGAAGCTCGACTATTTATTTTATTTAATGTGGCCCTTAAGCTTTAGTGTCATTATATGGCCCAGATATTAAATAAACTCGTGTCTATGTACGATGATGAGGAAACTCTCTCAGCCAATGATATTGCTAAAGGAATAACGGTGCTAGATGCCATTCATTATCTAAATAATGCTTCGAACAAAATAAAATTTACAATTGTAAATTGTTTTGCAAAAGCTAAATTTACTGAAAAGGACCTCGTTAATGAAAGTGTCTCTGAACATAGTGTAGAATGTGTATTTTCTGAAGCACAAACGAATGCGCGGATGGAAAAATTGTACGAGGTGAGGTTAAATGAACAAACACGCGCGAATGATTTATTTGAAGACGACGAATTGATAGATGAATGTTTAGGGCCGCGGGACGATACCAACAGAAACGTGGATGACGGATTAGAAGAAATCGTCAAACCAAAAATGGCTGATGTTAGAAGAGCGCTCGCAATTTTAAGACTATGTTGAATGCTCCGATGAAACTTCAGAAACTGCAACATTTTTCCAGCTGCATTTTAAATACCAAGAATGTATTGAAAATATAGTCATAAAAAATCGAAAACAATTAACGCTAAATCACACTTTATCGAAGACTGAGTAATTGTTTTAGAGGTAAGAAATTTATTTGTATGTGAAATATATTTTAATGCTCTTATAATAAGTAGGTTGAGTTTAATTCTTTATAATAAATAACAATAAAAAGTTTTTATCATTTTGTGTACGTATAAAGCATTTAAATAAAAAGTTGATAAATAAAAAATATGTTTTAGTACAATATTTTATTAATATGAAATAATAACGCGCGAATGATACTGAAAACGATTGTAAGAATCAGTCGGATGTAAAAATCAATTTATTCTGGTACAAACGTGATTCTTACAAGCGGCCTCGACTGTATATATATATATATATATATATATATATAATTAGTCGTCCCGGATTAATTTACTGACGCATTTGCAGTTAAATAGAAATAATTAAAATGAGGAAAGTGTGAAAACAATTATGAAACTTTTGAAAATGCTAAACCAAATTCGGAAGTCAAAAAGGGAAAACGAAATACAAGTTACATAAGACTGAAAGGGGTGTGTGTGTGTGTGTTTGCTGTTTCTCCCTTAATGTACTGTATATACTAAGTTAGGTGGGTGAAAATTACCCTAGCTACTACCCCTCCCATCTATCCCATTCACCCCCTAGATGGGGGAAACTGGAAGGGGTGGGTGTGTTACTAAGTTACTAAAACCTTCCTTGGTTCTCCTTTAATGTGTATTAAATTTGATGCAGATTACCCTAGCCTTTTACGAGTGTATAAACGAATAGACATCATCATCATCATCATCCCTTATATATATATATATATATATGGGGTGAATTTCACAATCAAACACGTGAAATGAATGAATGATGTAAACCCACAAGGAAAAAGAAATTGATTCCAAGGCCTTTCGTGTATTCAGACGAGGTGTACTGTACTTCTGAATACACGAAAGGCCTGGAATCATTTTTCTTTTACCGTGTGGTTTTGCATTTTATATATACTGTATATATATATATATATATAATCAGTCAGAAGGACTAGAAATTGGCACTGGCACAGTGCTGAAGCCAGCTAATGAGACCCAATAACCTAATTCCTGGATTAACCACTACCATCAGGAGTCGAACCCCCGACCTCAGTATATTCACTTCGTTTATAGGGAAGCGGTGTTACCCACTGAGCTACGGGTTAATGCATGGAATATCACTCAATGATCAGACATGTTTTTGTATAATGTCGTAGTTCAGTTCCAATGCCCGTAACTTCTAATCATGAGGTTCTGGGTTCGATTCCTAATGGGATAAATTTTGCATATATATATATATATATATATATATATATATATATATATATATATATATATATATAGAGAGAGAGATCGTACCAGTAAAATATGATATATTTAACAGGAGAGCTCTGATGATAAACATGTTGTTAGAATTGTCTCAACGTTTAATTTCCGCAAAAACAACTTTGCTTTCTGAATTACAGCAAATTATTTTTGTTTCTCAACTACGTAAGATGTTTTTACAACAGTTACGTAAGATGTTATTACAACAGTTAATTTCCTATTCATCATAGCAAAAACTGAACTGAAAAGACTATATTGATTTAAAATATTGTATATTCAATATTTAGCTAAAAAGAATATACGAAACTAAAATTTTCCGTGTACATATACACAGATTACACACTGTATATATATATATATATATATATATATATATATACAGGGAGGGTGGGCCGAAAGTCTGGATCCATAGGAAAATATTTATTTTAATACATAAATTACAACAAATGGTAAATACTTAAAATGAATATAAACTTTAACTCGTAAATGCGTATCCGTGATACTGTACAGTAGTTCGTACTCCAGTATAAATACTCAAATACTTTTTTTATTTCAGCCCAGAAATGGCTTCGAATCTAACAACAGAAGACCGGGTAGAACTTGTGCTCATGTACGCAAGACAGGGCGCTGCTACACACAGAGAAGTTGCTACCGAATTCAATAGAAATCATCCTGATAAGCATCCAGTAACACATGCGACTGTTGGCAAGTTGTTTAAACGTTTCAAAGAAACAGGAAGTGTACATGATCGACGGCGTTCTGGTCGTCCAAAAACTGCAACTGATGAAAATACCTCTGCAATGGTATGTGAAACTTTAACGAATAGTCCAGTAAAGTCAACAAGAAGATTATCAAATGAAACACGCATCTCGAGAACGTCAATTCGAAGAATTATTAAAAATCATAAATTCCATCCCTAAGTGTCTCGATGTCAGAGGCCGCCAATTTGAGCATTTGTTATAATTTGTTGTTTATACTGGAGTACGAATCACTGTACAGTATCACGGATACGCATTTACGAGTTAAAGTTGATATTCATTTTAAGTATTTACCATTTGTTGTAATTTATGTATTAAACTAAATATTTTCCTATGGATACAGACTTTCGGCCCACCCTGTATATATATATATATATATATATATATATATATATATATATATATATTATGATAAATTTTATTGGCAGCCGACAAATCCCATAAAAAAGTATACTATTCATCAAGGTAATAATGATACTACTCACTAAGCAATTAAAAAATAAATTAAAAACTTTAAAAAAAATCACTGAGGACTAAAAAAGAAATAAGAGTAATACTAATAAACGTAATAAACCGAGTAATAATAAAATTAATGATAATAACTACCCAAAGTTAATACTAAAAGGTAGAACTAAAAAGGTACGCGTAATGAAAAAGCCAATGTAGGTGCTAAATGGAGCTTAGACAAACGCTTTTGTTGGTTTACGTCGTCGTCGTTGGCCTAGGCAAGCTACGGCTTGGGACCGTAGCGCATCTATCCGGTATAGGTTAACCTGGATGATGTAGCCATAAGCACTGCCGCTAGTTAAGTGCCAACCAGTGATTATCTCACTAGCCGTATTGAGTCCGTTAGGCGAAACTGCGACAGTACCAAAGGTGGAAAATATAACCATTGGTTTTCTATTATTTATTTGTAAAATGGACATGGTATTAGATTAAAATAAATATTTGAATATAAATAATTAACTGACAATTGTGATATATAATTAATTATGTTTACATACAATAAAATAATATAGTATACATAAAATTAGTATTAATGTGGTTCACAATTGAATTATGAGGTAACTAATTTAAAATGAATTTATACTATTCCGAAATTCAAGACGGTAAAATTAACATTTATCTTGAAACTAAAATAAGAGTATTCACTACACACTCCCCCACCAGAGAGGAAGTTCAAAGAGTTCCGAACGACACAGATTTCCGCTGACCTTTTTGGTAGCTACATGTACCTCACTTAAGGTTGATTCCAAAAACGCAGGCTTAAGACGATCGATAGAAACCTTGTCGACCTTGGAACCGCGCTGGATGAGGAATGATTTGCGCGTACGTCGGAGAACTTCATAGGGTCCGTCATATGGACATTGGAGAGGCCGTTTTGGGAGAGGTACACGAACGAAAACGTGGGTGCAAGACTGGAGGGCTGGGGAAACAAAGATGTTCTGTTGGCTAGTCAATCGAGGGGGAACAGGCTGAAGGGACTGCATGTGAGAGGAAAGTGTTTGAGCGAATTCCGTAGGATCACATGACTTATCCCCTGCAGTGAAGTAGCCACCTGGTAGCCGCAGTGTTGTTCCATAGACTAGTTCAGCCGCTGTAGTCTTCAGATCACTCTTAAATGCAGAGCGAATACCAAGCAACACGAGTGGAAGCTTATCCATCCAATGGGAGTCTTCGTGACACATAAGGGATGACTTCAGCTGGCGATGGAAGCGTTCGACGAGGCCGTTAGCTTGCGGATGATACGCACAGGTATGCGCATGTACTGTACCCAACAAGCTGGTAAACTTCTTCCAAAGCGAAGACTCAAATTGGCGACCTTGGTCAGTGATGACTTTTGTCGGCAATCCAAATCTTGATACCCATCCATGAAGAAAGGCTCTTGCAACAGTGTCCGCTTGGATATCAGGAAGTGGGATGGCTTCAGGCCATCTGGAAAAGCGGTCGAGACAGGTGAGCAGATAACGTTGGCCTTGAATCACTGGAAGAGGGCCAACAATGTCTACATGAATTACTCAAATCGCTGGGATGGGGGCGGAAATGCGTCAAAGGGGGACCTGGTGTGCCTTTGGACTTTGGCACGCTGGCAGGCAAGGCACGTTTTGGTCCAATGTTTGACATCCTTCCGCATCGAGGGCCAAACAAAGCGAGAGGTAACCAGGTGTTGCGAAGCACGGATACCAGGATGGGAGGGCTTATGAAGATCCGTGAAGACTGCTTGTCTGTGACATGGAGGGACATAAGGGCGAATAGCAGCTGTTGATACGTCGCAATAGAGGGGCACAGACAATCCTGGCATACTCATTTTCTTGAGGGAAAGTGAGTGAGTGGAGTCTTCTCTGAGCAGGTCTTGTAGTTCCGTATCCTTATCTTGATCCTGTGCAATAGCATTCCACAGTGTAGAGCTGAGGGTAACAGAAGTAATCTCTATTCTTGAAAGTGCATCCGCTGGAGTGTTCAAGACACCTTTGATGTGGCGGATATCTGTGGTAAATTGCGAGATATAATCGAGTTGCCTGATGACTCTGGGAGAGTGGTTACAGCTGTTTTTATTGAAGACAGTGACCAAAGGTTTGTGGTCGGTAAAAACACAAAACTCTCGGCCTTCAAGGAAATGTTGAAAATGCTTCACGTTTAAGTAAATAGCAAGAAGTTCACGTCCGAAAGCACTATAACGCGTTTGGGCTGGCTGCAGCTTTTTCGAGTAAAACGCGATGGGTGCTTGTTGACCGTTAATGGTTTGTTCCAACACTCCACCGATCGCAACATCTGATGCATCGACCGTCAGAGTTAGGGGGGCATCACTGATAGGAAATGACAGAGACAATGCACTATTGATAGCATTTTTGGCATTGTCGAACGCCTGTAAACTATCGCTACACCATACAATTTCGTTACCTTGCGTTTGTGTGTGATCATAGCGTGTAGAGGAGCAAGAACACTGGCACAGTTTTTAATGAACTTGTGGTAATAATTTACCAAACCTAGAAACCGACGTAACTCACGCTGATTATTTGGCATAGGGTAATTTTTTATCACTTCACACTTGTCCTGAAGGGGGGTAATTCCGTGCTGCGAAATCGTGTGACCAAGAAATTCCAAGGTTGGCTGTGCAAACACACACTTAGATGCATTAATAGTAACACCGTATTGTTCTAAAGCGTTGAAAGAGGAGTGAAAGATGTTCCTTATGTTCCTCTTCCGTTGAGCTGGCCACAAGCAAATCATCGATGTAGGCATAAACAAAGTCTAAGCCTCTGGTGACCTCATCTATAAACCTCTGAAAGGTTTGCGCAGCATTCCGTAGCCCGAACGGCATCTTCAAAATTCGAATAACCCAAATGGTGTACAAACTGCAGTCTTGGGAATATCCGAAGGCTCTACGGGAATGTGGTGGAAAGCCTTAACGAGATCTATTTTACTGAAGATAGATTTGCCGTGGAGAAGAGAAGTAAAGTCTTGGACATTTGGTACCGGATATCGGTCCGGGATGGTTGTCGAATTCAAAAACCGGTAATCCCCACATGGTCTCCAGTCTCCTGACTTCTTCTGGACCAGGTGTAGGGGAGAGGACCAACTGCTTTTGGAAGGTCTTATTATCCCAAGATCATCATAAGCTGGAATTCCGATTTGGCAGCTTTCAGTTTGTCCGGGGCAAGACGTCTGGGTTTTGCAAACACAGGGGGACCTTTTGTTGTAATGTGATGGGTAATGGTGTGCTTAATGGTATCACCCATCTGCATCGGTTGAAGAATTCCTGGATATCGCTGGAAAAGGCACTGGTACATGGAATTAGGGGGAACGAGGGAAAGTGCAGAGTTCGAGGCGTCCGGAAGGGCAACCTGTTTGGCAAGAACAGAAAGCAGTGTGGCCTGGTCGCATAAGCGTCGCTTGTCAAGATCCACCAGGAGTTTGAAATGCTGGAGGAAGTCAGCGCCGATTATGGGATGCTGCACTTGAGCACAGATGAAAATCCACTTGAAGGATCGGTGAAGGCCCAAGTTTAGTTCACGCGACTGAGTACCGTACGTGGGTATGCGTGAACCGTTAGCAGCGTATAGAGGCGGAGATTCCGAGTGCGTATGACCAGATTTTTGAGGGAATACACTGACTGACGCTCCGGTATCGACCAAGAAATTGACACCAGAGTTCCTGTCCTTTATGAATAACAGGTTGGCAGTGCGAGTACTAGACGCCATTAGGACTCGCTGCTGGGGTTTTCCGACGAAAAATTGCAAGGGGAGATGCACTTCCTAGCCTTCTTTCCAAATTTCGTGGTAGAAGCAGATCTTCCCGGAACTCGAACGATGCCTCTTCGTAAATCTTGACCGAGAATGGCTTCTTTGCCGTTGATTTTGTAGCAGAGAACAAACGTGGTTGAGTTGTTGACTTAACTCTTCACTTTCAACTCCAGTTCCGATTGTGTGTTCACGTTGTTGACCGGAGCTGTGTCAATCTCCACTACTTTGTCGGCAGTTTCTGCTAGTTTATCAACTGGAGTAGCAGGATCCATAGTGGCCAAGACACGCTGAGCTGATGGAGGAAGTTTCTGCAAGAACAACTGTCTAAAGATGTCCTTATCGAAGGTTTGTGCGCGTTCGCCTAGAGCGCACTGCATAGCCCTCAGCATTTGAGTGGGCTTACGGTCTCCAAGTTCTTCTTTTGAGATTAACTGATGTAGTTTCTCACGCTCGGAGACAGTGGTGCGGCACAGGATGGCAGACTTCAGATCGTTGTATGGGTCCTCACTCGTGGAAGTAGACACGATGACGTCACGGACTTCAGAGATGATGCTCGCTGGTAGAGAGGACAAAACATGATCGTATTTCGTCCTGCTAGCGGTGATCCTTCCCAAGTTGAATTGTGATTCCACTTGGTGGAACCAAAATAAACCAAAATAAATGGATCACCCGGCCAGAAGACGGGGAGCTTTACGCTCAAGTGGGAGATGGCACTAGCGTCGTCAGGCATCTTCTCCTATGCTTGCTAACGTACAAGCAAGACGACAAGTTCCCAACGAAGGAGTGGAGGTTGAGACGAGCGCAGGCACAGAGCGCACGGGCAGGGGTGAGGGGCAGAGGGCACGAGCGACATTACAGTCTGGTCCTAGTCGCTCGGGTGAAGGGGGTGGTGGGCACGAACGACGTTACAGTCTAGTCCTAGTCGTTCGGGTGAAGGGGGTGATGGGCACGAACGACATTACAGTCTAGTCCTAGTCGTTCGGGTGAAGGGGGTGATGGGCACGAACGACGTTACAGTCTAATCCTAGTCGTTCGGGTAAAAGGGGTAATCCAGCTCCGGGGTCACCAATTGTTGGTTTACGTCGTCGTCGTTGGCCTAGGCAAGCTACGGCTTGGGACCGTAGCGCATCTATCCGGTATAGGTTAACCTGGATGATGTAGCCATAAGCACTGCCGCTAGTTAAGTGCCAACCAGTGATTATCTCACTAGCCGTATTGAGTCCGTTAGGCGAAACTGCGACAGTACCAAAGGTGGAAAATATAACCATTGGTTTTCTATTATTTATTTGTAAAATGGACATGGTATTAGATTAAAATAAATATTTGAATATAAATAATTAACTGACAATTGTGATATATAATTAATTATGTTTACATACAATAAAATAATATAGTATACATAAAATTAGTATTAATGTGGTTCACAATTGAATTATGATGGATAACTAATTTAAAATGAATTTATAGCTATTCCGAAATTCAAGACGGTAAAATTAACATTTATCTTGAAACTAAAATAAGAGTATTCACTACACTTTCATACCAACAAGTCCATAGTCTAGATGACATAAAGCGGGATTGTCCGAATTTTTAATTATTCGCATTACACTCTACTGAGCGCGTCTTGTTACCTCAGGGAGGCTCGAAACGTTGCAGTTAGCGAACATTTGAGAAGCTGAGCATCTTGCGGGTAACTTATGCGACAGTCTAAGAGATCTGTTATAAGTAAATTTAGGGTTCTGCGAGAACCTTTTTTTTTATATAATAATTAACCCACATTTGCTGTCCGTAAATATTAGTGCAGAAAGTACTAAAAAGAGTCTTTAGCTTCATTTGTACTGAATTTGAAGTTCCTTATAATCATGGTTGCCTAAGTGCAGTAACTTTGATATTGTTTCCTTATGTCTGAGTCGTCACTCAAGGAGTTGGTGATAATTTGACCTAGATACTTAAATTCTTGGACTTACTTTATTGGTTCGTTTTGAAAATAATAGTAACCGTCTGGTTTGAGCTTTTAGGATAGAACTGCATAACCCTAGATTTAGTAACTTTAAAATTAATATGGTTCTGTGAATATGTTTCGCAGATTTTTTCGAGATGATCCAGAAGGGCTTATTAATACCACATCATCAGCATAGACCAAGTTATAATCATCATATTATCTACTCAACATCCTACTCTTGCCTCAGTAAGGGAAGTGATTAATCCATCAATATACACATTAAACAGCAAAGGATGAATCAAGGAACCTTGCCTAACTCTGCATGAGGAACCAAAACATTCAGACATTGCATTTCCTCATCTAGCCATAAAAGTTTTGCGAGTGTACCAAAGTTTCAATATACAGGGTGTCCCATAAGTCCGGCATCATGGGAGAAATTCATATTTTTCTATTTCTACAAACCATAATTCATATTTTTCTTATGCTCGGGATGCCAATTTCCCGTCCACCATTCTGTTCAATGACGAGACTGTGAGGTAAATCGACAGAACACCCGCTACTGGTCTCAAAACAACCCTCACTGGTATACCTCTTCAAAGGAACAAGGTGCATCTCGGGTGATGGTATGGTGTGGCATTTGGAAGGATCGCATCATAGGCCCCCTCTTTTTCGATGAACATGTCACTGAAGGCACCTACCTACGTATGCTCAAGGAAGAAGCATTTCCCCAGTGTCTTGAACGAAGAAGGAAATTTCCCAACATGGTTTCAGCAAGACGGCGCTCCTGCACATTACAGCACCCAAGTAAGGGAATACCTGTACCAACAATTCCCTGGTCATTGGATAGGACGTCGAGGACCTGTGGAATGGCCAGCTAGAAGCCCGGATCTCACGCCACTAGATTTTTATCTCTGGGGCCACTTGAAAGCGCTGGTATACGCAGAGAAAATTAGGAGTGTTGAACATTTGAGGCAGCGCATTATTGGGGCATATAACACCATTACTCCTGACATCATTCACCGTGTGCTTGCTGACTGGGTATCACGTCTGAATTTGTGTAATGAAAACAATGGTGGACATATTGAGCACGTTCTGTAAATAAAAGCTTTTGTTTTGCTTTTTTTTATTATTTTTCCTTTGATGCCGGACTTATGGGACACCCTGTATTTAAAATATACAGTGTAATATTCCTGTCTTCTAATTTTTAAAATAGAATATTGTGATTCACTCTATCATATGTAGCATGTCAAAATAGGTGCAGTGTGTGAAAAGTAGATCTGGTGAATTTTAGCATGAGATCTGGTGTATGGCAAAACTGATTTAGGGCATGACAAAGTAAACAAAATATTCCTTCCATTTTGCCATGGGATTGAATGTTGCGCCACTAGGTTGGATATGCTGTTTGGGCATGTCATAAGGCCAAAATTGATGATGATCGATTTGGAATCAAAACGAAATGCATCTTGGAAGGCTTCAGTTGTATTTTATTTCCAATTTATGGGCAAAGAATTAAATTTGCACAAATTAATCGTACGTATAAAGACATATATAAACGTTCCTAAGCCAACCAAAATTGCTTTTGAGTTTTGAGTTAATAACATGTCCTGGTAACCATAAAATAACTGAAATTCCATATGACATCAAGATTTTTTTGTGGTGAATGTTGCAAAGTTATCGATTTTTTAAATTTTCTTTTTCGAAGATCTTTAATGAGAGTAGTAATAATTTTTACAGTCGGGGGTGCCTATGCCCCATATGCCCCCCTTATGTATGCCACTGGGTACTGGCAGGGCTCATTAATATTTTTTTGTGCCTGTTCAAATTTTTTTCCACCCCACACGAATTATTTTATTTACTGCAACTTTAGCTGGCTTTTCCCACAATCAAATAACATTGTGTCAAAAATTTTATTTTTATTTATGATAATGAACCAAATATGGGAAAATATATACATACATAAATATAAACAACTATTTTATCAAACTATTTTAAGCACTAAACGTTTTACACAAAAATGGTTTCCACACAGCCTTTTTCATAAAGTTGTCAAATAATTTGGAAACAATGTAGTCAATTATCTTTTCAGATCTTCGACTGAAATGACATCTCTATTTTCCTGGAACTTGGAGTCTTTAAACATCAAAAGGAGCTTTCTTTATGATAGGCTAAGTGACAAAATAATGATGAAAAAATATGTTTTCAGTATTAATTAAAGCCCAGGAAAAAAGTTCAGTGAGCTACAACGAGACTTAGTCATGGCATTTTTACTCATTTGCATAAGTACAAAGTCCCAGAGCCCAGAGGCAAGAGCATTGGAGGTTTTGCTGGAGTATCCGCAAGTAAAACAACCCGTTTCAATTGTTGGTTGCCCAATAAAAGAAAAACTAATTTATTTGGTAACTAAGCCCAAGGGCTTTGATGTACAGAAATAAGGTTCATTCATTTAGTGTGGTATTCTAAAAGAAAATTAAATCGTTGGTGCATAACGTATTAAACAAAGTATGAATGGACAATACTTACATCTGGTGCTAACATTAGTATGACCTGCATGATGATGGCCCAGTGGTGTGTTTCTAGATCATGGTAATGGGTACAAATTATATGGAGTATCGCAATTTAATGCAGAAGGTTAATCAACTTTCGTCCTCAAAATTTATTTCTGTGTAAATTTGTTAAGAAATTGTGCACACATCTAAAACGGGTATAATTGCAGGAATACTATTGTTAAGGAAGTTAAGTTAGGTGCTGCGCTCTAATTACTAAACTAGATGTTAGTAGTATGACCGCAAAATGGGAGAGTGCAAGAATGTGCAATGCAATGTTGCAAGATGTTACAAAGGGGTTATTCAACAAAGGGGGAGGTGAATGTTGTAAGGGATTATGCAATGAAGGGGGAGGGGGTTATGCAATGAAATGGGGGTATGCAATGAAGGGGAAGGGTTATGCAACAAATCAATGCTGCAAAGGGGGAGGGAGGGGGCTTCGGGGGGAGAAGGGAGGATGACCTCCCCCGAAAGGGGTAGCCTTAACCTAAGAGAGGGAGAGAAAGGAGAAGAAGGAGGGTCTTTGGGGGAGAAGCTGGGATGTCCTCAGTCCTCACCTCCCAAAGGGAAACCTAACCTAAGCCTTAACCTAAGAAGGAGAGAGAGAGAGAGAGTTCTTTATTCCACCGGAGTCCGACGCATTATGAACGTCCAGGGGCCAAGCAGCAGTTATATAGAGGGTCGTGAGTAGCCAGATACCACTTATTTATATATGGAGGGGTTACCAGAAAGCACTATATATTTATTTATTTAGATGAGTTGCCAAATAATGTTTTTTAATTTAATTATGTTCAGGTATACCTTATTAGGTCGAGTTGCTAGATACCACCATTTTTTTTTAATTTTATTTACATGAGTTGCCAAATAATGTTTTTATTTATATGAGGAGAGTTGGAAGATACCACCATTTATTTTAATTTTATTTACATGAGTTGTCAAATAATGTTTTTTTATTTATATAAGGAGAGTTGGCAGATACCACCATTTAATTTAATTACTTATTTATTAAAGGCAAGAGCGATTTTCTCCTTGAAGTTGTTCAGCAAGAGAACTAATTATTTAAACGATTCTCAATATTAACAATAAAAGAAATACACTAGACAATTAATCCATGGCTTAGCAAAAGAAATAACATAACACAGGACATAATAACATAATACAGGACTCTTTATATTGTACATTATTCCAATAACTTATTCTCTAAGAATAATATTCAATTTACCTATAATTCATGAAACGCTTTCATTTATTCTAACACTTTAGAATGTATACTGTGTCTATTTACTTTTGACAATCCTTTCTATATATCTAACTGAATCTAATTTCTATTTCTACAGAGAGAGAGAGAGAGAGAGAGAGAGAGAGAGAGAGAGAGAGAGAGAGAGAGAGAGGTAATGCTCGAAAAACTGAAGACGGCACACACACACACACACACACACACACACACACATTATTGATTTTATTTCGAAATCACTGTTAAAAATTAGATTACATTCAAACATAAGCCCCTCGTGTGTCTATTGTGTATACTATAGGTCTAAGGTGGAGTGAAAAACATTATTGTCCGAAACGAATGAAAAAACAAATGGCAGTAGAAAACAAAAATAACAATACACACACACATATATATATATATATATATGCTGCAAACCCACAAGGAAAAAGAAAAACGATTCCAAGGCCTTTCGTGTATTCAAAGCTACACCTCGTCAGGGAATGAAGATAAAAGGCGAGAAGCCCATAAATATATACAACGTACAGGAAAAACAAAACAATTAGCTCATACTTAACAAGGGTTAATGAGAGGCAAAAGAAATTTTAACATGATGTCGTCAATGTTATACGTCCCCGCACTGTTATTGAAAGTGTTTTTAAAATGAATAAATGCACATTCTAGAATATTTCTTTCTATTATATTTCTGTTTTTAACAAGCGCTTTAGAACTATCCCACTTGATGCTATGGTTACATCTATACATATGGTTAAATAAAGCATTGGAAGTATTAGCTGTTCTACACGCATATTTATGCTGTTTTACCCTAATATCTAACGTTTTACCGGTTTGGCCTATATATACTGAGTTACATTGTGTACATCCAATCGAATACACACAGCCAACAACATTATCAGGGCTGTTCTTTATTAGGCGTGATTTAACAGTATTATTATACTTAAAGATTACATTAATGCCAATTGCTTTAAGTACAGTTGGAAGGTATTGAAAATTAACATGGTAAGGTAGGCTAAGGATATTTTTACGCTGAAATTCCTTTACAATTACATTACTATAATACCTATTCTTGGCTTTCTTAAGACAGTTATCTAAAAATGAAGTAGGATAACATAACTTAGTACCAATATTCATGATATTGCATAACTCGGAATCTAAAAATTCAGGACTGACAACTCTCAATGCTCGAAGAAACATAGCAGAGAAAATAGAGGATTTAATCGAAGGATGATGGTCAGAATAAAAATGCACATAAGAGTTATTATTAGTAGGCTTACGGTAGACTTCATATTTGAACTGATTAGAGCATCTCCAAATTTTTAGATCAAGAAAAGATAGGCTTCCATCATTTTCTTTTTCAACTGTAAACTTAATAGATGGGACTAAATTGTTGAGCCTACGAAGAAATAAGTCCACATCCAAATTATTAGGCCAAAGGCATAAAATATCATCTATATACCTGTACCAAACCAGGTTAAAATTAACAATCGTAGGCAAAATTCTACTTTCAAAAAATTCCATATATAAATTAGCTAGTACAGGTGAAAGGGGATTTCCCATAGCCAATCCAAACGACATAGCATAAAACTTATTTTCAAACTGAAATTTACAATCTTTGACACAAAGCTTAATTAACTCAATAAGAGTGTTGTGTTGAACAGGGAAAGAATATTCAGGGATCTTATCTTTTAAAAAATCAAGTAGGTCATCAACAGGGACTTTGGTGAATAGCGAGCATACATCGAAGCTTACCAATTTGAAATTAGGGTCATTAGGGAATTTCAGTTTGTCAATAAGATCCATGCTATTTACAATATGTGACTCAGAAATAGAGCCAACTAACGGCTTTAATAAACTAACTAACCATTTTGATAGCTTATAGGTTACGGAGCCCACTGAGCTAACAATAGGCCTCATGGGATTATTAACTTTGTGTGTTTTTACTAAGCCGTACAGATATGGTAGTGACGGATTGATACTAAGAAACTGCTGTGAAAGCCCATTATAGTTATTTTTTAATATTTCTCTTAATTTTCTGTTAAACATTTTATTAACATCCTCCAATGGGTCTCTATTTAGAGGTTTGTACGTGTCACGATTTGTACGTGTCACGATCACTTAATAACGTATTCATCTTTTCAACATAACTGTTTTTGTCCATGATGACGATCGAATTGGATTTGTCCGCTTTAGTAATATGTAATGAATCATTATTTTTCAGTGTTTTTAAGGCTTTTTCAAACCTCAAAGGATGGGCTTTCACAGCAGTTTCTTAGTATCAATCCGTCACTACCATATCTGTACGGCTTAGTAAAAACACACAAAGTTAATAATCCCATGAGGCCTATTGTTAGCTCAGTGGGCTCCGTAACCTATAAGATACCACCATTTTTTTAAAATTTTATTTACATGAGTTGCCAAATAATGTTTTTATTTATATGAGGAGAGTTGGCAGATACCACCATTTATTTTAATTTTATTTACATGAGTTGTCAAATAACGGCTTTAATAAACTAACTAACCATTTTGATAGCTTATAGGTTACGGAGCCCACTGAGCTAACAATAGGCCTCATGGGATTATTAACTTTGTGTGTTTTTACTAAGCCGTACAGATATGGTAGTGACGGATTGATACTAAGAAACTGCTGTGAAAGCCCATTATAGTTATTTTTTAATATTTCTCTTAATTTTCTGTTAAACATTTTATTAACATCCTCCAATGGGTCTCTATTTAGAGGTTTGTACGTGTCACGATTTGTACGTGTCACGATCACTTAATAACGTATTCATCTTTTCAACATAACTGTTTTTGTCCATGATGACGATCGAATTGGATTTGTCCGCTTTAGTAATATGTAATGAATCATTATTTTTCAGTGTTTTTAAGGCTTTTTCAAACCTCAAAGGATGGGCTTTCACAGCAGTTTCTTAGTATCAATCCGTCACTACCATATCTGTACGGCTTAGTAAAAACACACAAAGTTAATAATCCCATGAGGCCTATTGTTAGCTCAGTGGGCTCCGTAACCTATAAGATACCACCATTTTTTTAAAATTTTATTTACATGAGTTGCCAAATAATGTTTTTATTTATATGAGGAGAGTTGGCAGATACCACCATTTATTTTAATTTTATTTACATGAGTTGTCAAATAACGGCTTTAATAAACTAACTAACCATTTTGATAGCTTATAGGTTACGGAGCCCACTGAGCTAACAATAGGCCTCATGGGATTATTAACTTTGTGTGTTTTTACTAAGCCGTACAGATATGGTAGTGACGGATTGATACTAAGAAACTGCTGTGAAAGCCCATTATAGTTATTTTTTAATATTTCTCTTAATTTTAAGTTAAACATTTTATTAACATCCTCCAATGGGTCTCTATTTAGAGGTTTGTACGTGTCACGATTTGTACGTGTCACGATCACTTAATAACGTATTCATCTTTTCAACATAACTGTTTTTGTCCATGATGACGATCGAATTGGATTTGTCCGCTTTAGTAATATGTAATGAATCATTATTTTTCAGTGTTTTTAGAGCTTTTTCAAACCTCAAAGGATGGGCTTTCACAGCAGTTTCTTAGTATCAATCCGTCACTACCATATCTGTACGGCTTAGTAAAAACACACAAAGTTAATAATCCCATGAGGCCTATTGTTAGCTCAGTGGGCTCCGTAACCTATAAGCTATCAAAATGGTTAGTTAGTTTATTAAAGCCGTTAGTTGGCTCTATTTCTGAGTCACATATTGTAAATAGCATGGATCTTATTGACAAACTGAAATTCCCTAATGACCCTAATTTCAAATTGGTAAGCTTCGATGTATGCTCGCTATTCACAAAAGTCCCTGTTGATGACCTACTTGATTTTTTAAAAGATAAGATCTCTGAATATTATTTCCCTGTTCAACACAACACTCTTATTGAGTTAATTAAGCTTTGTGTCAAAGATTGTAAATTTCAGTTTGAAAATAAGTTTTATGCTATGTCGTTTGGATTGGCTATGGGAAATCCCCTTTCACCTGTACTAGCTAATTTATATATGGAATTTTTTGAAAGTAGAATTTTGCCTACGATTGTTAATTTTAACCTGGTTTGGTACAGGTATATAGATGATATTTTATGCCTTGGCCTAATAATTTGGATGTGGACTTATTTCTTCGTAGGCTCAACAATTTAGTCCCATCTATTAAGTTTACAGTTGAAAAAGAAAATGATGGAAGCCTATCTTTTCTTGATCTAAAAATTTGGAGATGCTCTAATCAGTTCAAATATGAAGTCTACCGTAAGCCTACTAATAATAACTCTTATGTGCATTTTTATTCTGACCATCATCCTTCGATTAAATCCTCTATTTTCTCTGCTATGTTTCTTCGAGCATTGAGAGTTGTCAGTCCTGAATTTTTAGATTCCGGGTTATGCAATATCATGAATATTGGTACTAAATTATGTTATCCTACTTCATTTTTAGATAACTGTCTTAAGAAAGCCAAGAATAGGTATTATAATAATGTAATTGTAAAGGAATTTCAGCGTAAAAATATCCTTAGCCTACCTTACCATGTTAATTTTCAATACCTTCCAACTTTACTTAAAGCAATTGGCATTAATGTAATCTTTAAGTATAATAATACTGTTAAATCACGCCTAATAAAGAATAGCCCTGATAATGTTGTTGGCTGTGTGTATTCGATTGGATGTACACAATGTAACTCAGTATATATAGGCCAAACCGGTAAAACGTTAGATATTAGGGTAAAACAGCATAAATATGCGTGTAGAACAGCTAATACTTCCAATGCTTTATTTAACCATATGTATAGATGTAACCATAGCATCAAGTGGGATAGTTCTAAAGCGCTTGTTAAAAACAGAGATATAATAGAAAGAAATATTCTAGAATGTGCATTTATTCATTTTAAAAACACTTTCAATAACAGTGCGGGGACGTATAACATTGACGACATCATGTTAACATTTCTTTTGCCTCTCATTAACCCTTGTTAAGTATGTGCTAATTGTTTTGTTTTTCCTGTACGTTGTATATATTTATGGGCTTCTCGCCTTTTATCTTCATTCCCTGACGAGGTGTAGCTTTGAATACACGAAAGGCCTTGGAATCGTTTTTCTTTTTCCTTGTGGGTTTGCAGCATTTATTCATTTCACGTGTTTTATTGTGAAATTCATCCCATATATATATATATATATATATATATATATATATATATATATCAGGGGTGGTCAAGTTTCCTGGACCCAAGAGCCACATACGACATTTTTCAGATGTACGAGAGCCGCAAAATATTTTAAAAAGAATTTAATTATTAAAAACATATACATATACGTATAGTTATACTCACATTATTAACTTGTTTAATTACTGCTTGTAGAAGACTTAGTTTGGGTCTTCATTTTGGCTGTTAATGCTTTAAAGTCTGGCTGATGTGATGTTAAGGCGGTATGAAGAAGCTCAGTCAGGTGTTCGTTAGTGAGGGCCGCACGATGTTTTGACTTTACAAACTTCACTACCGAGAAGAGTGCTTCACAGCAATAAGTTGTCCCAAAAACTGAGATAAGTCGGAAACTGGTTTTCCTGAGGTGAGGATACTTTGTCTCTGGTACTTGCTTCCAAAACTCAACTGCAGATAAGCTTTCATGTATTAACTTTAAACCCACGTCATACTGTAGCTCCAAAAGTTCTGTTTGTATTGAAGCAGCTTCCGTAACAAAAGGTGTGGTAACAGGACAGCCATCATTGACGACATCAATCAGGAAAGGATTTACAAGAAATTCGAAGCATGGTTTTAGCTTCTTTAGTTCATCAAACCTGAACTGAAAATCATCATTTAGTCCTTCAAATTTACCTTTGCATTCCTCCAATTTACTATATTGTATTTCAATATCAGGAAAAGTGTTTGCTCGGTTTTTCAGGTGGGGATCTTTTTGGAAGAGCTTTATTTTATTCTGGAAACTGAAAACTGTCTGTGTAAGGTCAGAAATTAACTTATCCTTTCCCTGAAGTGCCAAATTTAGATTTTGAAGGTGTTGTATTACATCAATAAAAAACATTAGGTCATGCACCCATTCGTGATCTTCTAGTTGTGGGTATGACTTTCCCTTTTCTTTCAAGAAACCAATGATAGGCTCCAACAGTGCAACAAACCTATTCAGGAGATTACCAGTTGATAACCACCTTACAATACAGTAGAATGAATGGTCATCTGGCTTATCTTGAAGATCCAGCTCCTCGATAAAATTTCTAAACGCTCCTTGCGTTTTTACATTTGAACGAATGAAATTCACAATTTCTAGAACACATTTCATAAACTGTCATCCCTAAAGTACTTGCTAACCAAATGACCACGGTGAATGATAGAGTGAATATAGAGACACACAGGATACTTGGGATCGCGTGTCAAGAGCCCAACTAGGCCTACATTTTGTCCTACCATAGTTGGTGCTCCAACTGTTGCAACACTGACAAGTTTATTCAATGGTACTTGAGCATTTGATAATGCCTCGTCAAGTGCGTTCTTTATGTTAACCCCTCTGGTGGTTTCTCTTAGGGTCATTAAGTCCAAGAGTTCTTCTTTCACATTTCCATCGCCAGTAACATAACGAACAAATATCGCCAGTTGAGGGTTATCTTTAAGATCTGTGGATTCATCGAGTGCCAAACTGAATGCAACAGAATTCTTCAAATCACTCTGCAACGAGCTTGTAATTTCAGTACTGATCTGGGAAATACGTCTCTCTGTAGTGTGGCGGGAAGTAGAAATACTTGCTATTTGTTCTCGAAACTTTGTGTTATCTGGAGCGAGAAATGCAGTAACATCGGCAATATTCTTCTTCACAAATTCTCCACTACTGTAGGGAAGTTGAGCACGAGCAATATTCCATGCCATAGCAAAACTAGCTTCAGTCGTTAAGTCAGCTGTCTTACACAATGATGAAAGTACAGTTTGTTGGGCAACTAGGCTAGATTTCAACATTGCTAACTTAGTCTTTCGCAATTCTGATTTGGGAGGAAATTCCGTAATAAAATTTTTATGGTTAGTTTCATGACGACGCTTTAAGTTATTGGCTTTAAAGTGACTGAGTGCCACGTGGCAGATAAGACACACAGGTTTCCCACCCTTAACAGTAAAGGCAAAGCTCTCCTCCCACTCCTGTTTAAAAACTCTATTTTCTTCTTCATATTTCCGTTTCTTACACTTTGTCTGCTCAGTCATTTTAATTAATCAACTAAGGGGTTGTATAACTTTCACTTGTATAGCTGAGAAAAATAGCCACTATTTGATGTAAGAATCCAATTTTAAAACACACTCACTCGTTACTACATGCGGCCCGCAGGGTAGCTCAAGGGGTACTGGACACTGGTGAGTGGCGATTGGTGTTAATTACGTAATTATCCCGCTTAGTGCCTGTCACGCAAAAGAAATTGTCGTACGCATGACGCATTTTATTGTCAATTCAATTTTTCCTTGTTTTTTTTTCATATTTTTTTATTATGCGAAAAAAAATTATATTTGTATTATGAATTTTGTCTTTCATGATAAATACAATAAAAACCAAAATTGTCTCGCGAGCAGCAGTTAACAACCTCGAGAGCCGCATGCGGCTCGCGAGCCGGGGTTTGGCCACCGTTGATATATATAAAAGAAAAAATAATTATTTTAACTAACTTCACCTAAAGTGTCTATTTACTTTTGCCATTTCCTTTCTTTGAAAGCATCTCTGGAAAAAAAATGCATAACGCGGTAAACTCGAAACAGGTGAATCGCCGAGCCGACCGCAAAGGTTGACCGCAAAGGTCCATTTGGCCTAATTTCATCCCATAATACCTCAGAAAACCTCTCTCGACTCCTACTTATTGTATTGAATATTGTTATTATTATAATGAAGTTAAAACAACATAAATATGTACATAAGCATCACGTGATTGTTTTCCAAATTATTTATAGGCTAAATTAGCCTTTGATTAAGTAATGAGTTTCCTTATCATATTCCCAATGCAACAATATATATATATAATATATATATATATATTATATATATATATATATATATATATATATATATATAGGGTGGTGCAAATTACAGTAGTAATTATAAGCTAAATCGGTTTTCCTTCTCCCCAAATTGTTCATTTTGAGAAAGATCAAGCTTGTCACCCGCCTTAGACCTACAGTTTAACGTTGAATCCGAACTATTTTTCTTTGCGTGTAGCTTGTGTGGTATCTTCTCCACAGTCATTGTCTCTGTTATTGAAATGAAATGAATGATTAAAAAAAATGGAAAGATTTATTATTATTTTAATTTTCATTGCGATGATTCCACGAAGATTAAGCTTATTGCCCCTCCTCTCGAGTTGATCTGATGAAGGGGGTGAGTTGGCTTTTTTTACTCTCCACTTCACATAAGTACACCCGGCTCATCGGGGATTGTATGTACCAAGAAATTACAATGTCACTATCCGGACTCGATCTCTCAACCACCGATCAGCACCCCAGCGTCTTAACCACTAGGATACCTAGAGCGCCCATTTATCTACCAACCCAACCAGACATTCATTTTCACGAGCTAAACACAATTTAATCACACTCCTACACGAGAATTGGCAAGTAAAAAGTCAAGCCGAATACATGAACCAGAGTTGAGGATCGAATAGCATGACTGCAAATAATAATAATAATGTAAAATATTATCGTGATAGAGATGGCAAATGTTGATCAATGTTGCAAGGGGGTGAGGTATATTGCATAAAGGGGTGGGTTCTAAAATGGGAAAACAGAGAATAGCATGGGCGCAAATATTAATGCAACTATTGTCGTGGTAGAGATTTGCAAGTACCAATACACAATGTCAGCATTAAATCTACGGAAAGAAGGTAAAGACACCATTGGTCGACTAATCAGGACGTCCAAAGCGTGGGCCCGTTATATCGGTGTTACGAATGAATGAACAGAACTGCACAGCATAGTTGTACAGAGAGTTGTACAGAGAGAGCACAATCTCCTTGTTTCCGCCTCCTAATATAACTCGATCTTTTTCTCTGTTTGTGGTATTTACTTTACCTATAAGTTCTGTGGCGCGTGCAACAGGCTACCTTCAGAAGTGGAGAACAGTTCCTCTGCGGTTCAGTTCAAGAAAATGGATAGGCCGAACCTCGCACACTATTTGCGGTGTAGGAATTTTTTTCCCTGGAACCGTAACCACTGATACATCCTCGGTATGGGATGCATTGCTTATTGAGGTACTTCTTGTCCTTGTAGCTCCCTATCTTTCGTGTGCACTTTCCACATTGTGTCCGACAATGAATACAGAAATTCTTTCCAAAATTTTTGTGAAAGAAGCTTTATGCAAAAGTGTAATGAAAAAAGAACAGCTTCAGAGTTCATTCACACCATGCGTACACTTATCTCGTGTACACAGTTAGTGGAAAATAAAACGCACCAATGAAACTCTAGACTCATTTAAAATAACCTAAAGTAAGCATATATCATCCCTCAATTTCGTACAATTTTTTTCTACAACGCATTCTTTCATCTCTCCTTGGACTATCTCGTGATGGAAGGCCGTTCTCTGCGCCCAGATGATGTAGTGACCCGTGGTACGGATGCCAAGTAAAATTGTAGATCTCCTTCGTCAAATGACCTTAGATATTGCGAAGGGAGTTAAACAGCCCACGTCAATCAATCGACAGAATGCACTGTCGACTCAACGTCGTATACATCCGGTTACAACAACCAAATATGAATTATATGACAACCAAACCTGTGTAAGGTCAGAAGATATGCTAATAATTTTTAACTAAACGTAACTATCGTACGCAATACGATATTTTTGTGACCCTTCTAAACTATTTTCTGGTCTTATATATGAATGATTTTGTCATAAATAAATTTATACAAATAAATTATATCACCATAGTGATGGTATGCATTGTACAAATTATACCATTGTTGCGAGTTATCATTTAAACTAAACATGCTTCTAAAATTGACATCGTTGAACCCGTGTAAGAACTTGAAAGCCTCGATGAGTTGACCGCGCGGCCTCCGAGTTTCCAGCGAAAACAATAGGATGCCCATTTATCTACCAACCAACCAGACAGTTTCGTGCATTTTCACGAACTAAACACATTTCATTCACACTCCGGCACACTATTTGAGAGAAACATGTGCCCACATTTTTCCTTTTTGCCTAGCAAACGATACTCGTCTCTAAATTCTATTAAATACTCACGCAGACCTTTAGCCACAACCTCACTACAAACCTCGTCATAATATATATTAATGTAGTGGTAAAAATACTTAAGATTCTCCATGATGACAAGATTTACATTCTCAGTCGCAGGGTACGAGTACTCGGTATGATGCAACATGACATAATATCGCTTGTCCCACCACTCATCAACAAGACTCCAGTGGCGTTCTAAGGGGGATGCGAGGGGTGCGGTCCGCCCCAGGTGACAGCCAGGAGGGGGATGCCATCGGGAGAGTTGAAATACCAGTACAAGTTTTCAAACCAAATGAAAAATTCGCCAAAGTAAGAAAAAAAATATAAAATGTTCAAACTATTACAACAGCTTAATGTAATTTCCACTTTAAAATAAATTTTTATTTTTACTGGCAATACAAAATTTACAAACGAAAAATTAAATATTTGATAAAAATTACATCGAAAGGCGAACGTTTGTTGACGTTTTAGTCATCAGTTTGTTGAGCATAGCCAGCTGGCTGCAACTGACATTCCAAGTCTTGTTCACTTGACACTGACTCCACATACATGAGGTATGTTTCATTAAATAATTATGATAAAGCATAAAGTGCTGGTGTTTATAACAATATCATGGTACTTATACCAGTGTCCAGTAATTTTTGAGAATGTGGTATCATAGTGATGTTCATAATTAAGGCTCGAAAGCAGAGACTGTGAATCCCTTCTATTTACCTTTGAAGAATAGGCTGAGCGTTGAGACTGGATTTCCTGTGTTTTTTGTATAAAATAAAATGCAGTATTACCTGTTCACCGAATTTTTAATGTCCTGCATTTTTCTTATTCCCAATTTGCTTATGACAGTACTGTACTGTTTGAAAATCTACTTGCAAACATAATATATTTTTGTGTGTGTTTAAATTTTAAAATTATTTATGGGGGGTGTCAAAGGAAGGATCCGCTCCGGGTGCCAAATACTTTAGGTACGCCCCTGCAAGACTCACTAACCATTTCCGTTGCTTCTCTTCTGCACGTGTTGTTTCTTCTACTTCACGGTATATGTACCCTAAGCTTTTATAAAGTTTAGTCCTACGACATAGTTCAATACATCATTTGTACCACGAAATCCTGCAATGCTCTCGCCAGAATAGCGTTAGAGTATTTGTACCTCTTGTTCCTTTGCACGGCTCAATGTAGCCTTAAAAGCATCAAAGGATGGTAGAATAGGGGTCTTTCAGTGTTCACCACATCTTCACACTTTACCAAATATCACTTCATAAAGCTCGAGTACGCAATATTAAAGGTAGCCATCACTATTTTTCGTCTACGTGAGATTTCTTCAAATACACGTCTGAGATCCACGGCTTGCAGCGCTCAACTGAGCACGCAGGGGTAGAGATATGCCCAGGTAGTAGCAAGAGTCACGTGACCAATCATACAGGGGGCGGAGCTTAGGACAGATAATTCAAATGAATGAATTTATTAATATCTTACCACCTGTTAATTTCTAGGAGAAAGAGTAAGCGCGAGATATCCCATTATAAAAGTTACGCTAGGAATTCCTGGGGTACTGGGGCACAATAGTGCCCCGACTAGAGTTTAAGGGTTAAACTTACAAAAACTCAATAATTTTGATACTACGATTTCAAGGTTTTACGCACTTCTCTGTTCATAGTTAAACATAGGCGTAAGTTTTCTTCAAAACAGTTCATGTATTCGGCTTGACTTTTTACTTGCCAATTCTCGTGTAGGAGTGTGATTAAATTGCTTAGCTCGTGAAAATGAATGTCTGCTTGGGTTGGCAGATAAATGGGCGCTCTAGGTATCCTAGTGGTTAAGACGCTGGGGTGCTGATCGGTGGTCGAGAGATTGAGTCCGGATAGTGACATTGTAGTTTCTTGGTACATACAATCCCCGATGAGCCGGGTGTACTTATGTGAAGTGGAGAGTAAAAAAAGCCAACTCACCCCTTCATCAGATCAACTCGAGAGGAAGGGCGATAAGTTTAATCTTCGTGGAATCATCGCAATGAAAATTAAAAAAATAATAAATCTTTCCATTTTTTCATTCATTCATTTCATTTCAATAACAGAGACAATGACTATGGAGAAGATACCACACAAACTACACGCAAAGAAAAATAGTTCGGATTCAACGTTAAACTGTAGGTGTAAGGCAGGTGACAAGCTTGATCTTTCTCAAAATGAACAATTTGGGAAGAAGGAAAACCGATTTAGCTTATTATTACTACTGTAATTTGTACCACCCTATATATGTATATATATTGTTGCATTGTGAATATGATAAGGAAACTCGGTACTTAATCGAAATCTAATTTAGCCTATAAATAATTTGGAAAACAATCACGTGATGCTTATGTACATATTTATGTTGTTTTAACTTCATTATAATAATAACAATATTCAATACAATAAGTAGGAGTCGAGAGAGGTTTTCTTAGGTATTATGGGATGAAATTAGGCCAAATGGACCTTTGCGGTCGGCTCGGCGATTCACCTGTTTCGAGTTTTTCTTCGTTATACATTTTTTTCCAGAGATGCTTTCAAAGATAGGAAATGGCAAAAGTAACTAGACACTTTAGGTGAAGTTAGTTAAAATAATTATTGTTTTTCTTATATATATATATATATATGTGTGTGTGTGTGTGTGTGTGTGTGTGTGTGTGTGTAAAAATGAACAATGAATAATTCCTATATAATCATTATATTCATTGTCTTCATACAGTACTTGCGTTTGTATGGTTTTTATGTTCGAATGTTAATTTTTACATGAGGAACCAAAGTCGCCTGATACGAGTTTGGATAGAATTTCGATTTCTGCTTTCTATTTTTTTTTCAGCGTCACAACCATGCGACCTACCATTTCTATGGTTTAGTCGTATCCATATTTCCATTTTTCATTTGTTAGAGAATTTATTATAATTAATTATGGTTGTCTTGCATCTAACCCTCATCCCTAAATTTTATTAGATTATGCATACATATTGCATATAGCAGGATTGGAACCCGTATTTGTACTTCTTAGTCCTTAATACCCACTCTTTGTCTCTAATTCGTTTCTTTTAAATTCTCTCAATAATGACTTGTACTGTATCTACGAATTGAATAGCCGTGGCATATTGATTATGAATTGACGTATGAAAACGTTACACTTTATATCTCGTTATTTATATGTTATGGCCTGTCTGGTATGATGCAATATAACTATTATTCGACCATATTCATCCATACGTCCATATCTTATCTTGACCATTATCCTATATCAATTTTATTAAATATTCATTTTACTCGTGTCAGTCTATGAAATGTGTACAAAACTTTATGCATCCGTACCTGTTCGTTGGAAGTCGTGCAAATACGTTCGCATGTATTATTTTTTTATTTTTATTTTAATTATTTCGCCTCTCGCAATAAACTCGAAAATGCTTATGCAAGTGTACGCAATTCGATGATCACAGCATAAATTGAGCATCTGAAAACGTAAAATCTCTCGCTCTGATTCAAATTTATAAAACATTATCATGCGTTATGTTATATATCATGTGTGTCATGTTGTATATAAATATATACCGTATGTGTCCATGTACTTTGTGTTGTACTAATAACCATATATAAATATAAAAACACTGTAAGAATTGTAAGTGACTAATGTACTTAATGATGTAATTAATGTACTTAATGATGTAATGTACTTAATGACGTAATGTACTTAATGACGTAGTGAATGTACTTTAATGGAACTGTAATTAACGATAATAAGTGAATGTGAATTAATCCGTAATTATAATCATAGTTGTTGTAAACCAAAATTACAATGTACTCAGTGATGTACTTAGATTGTACTCAATGTACTACTCCGAAATTATGTCGCCCTTTAGAAATATATACTCGACGAAAATACGATTATTTATTATTATTATTATTATTTTTTAAAAATTTTATTTGGAATCTTTCAAAATTCTGATCATGTGTTTAAAAGGGGAAACTTAACCTTCAAACTGCACTCCCCCAAAATTTAGATTATATATAAAGCATGTAATTGTAAAATAACTGCTATGTCTTTTTCTTCTTGACTTCACTTACTCCCTTGTTAGCAGCTTCTCAGCGAGGAGGGGTCAGAGGCCCCTTGCCTCCTTAATTTTTTAGATTCCGGCCTGAGCCATGGTTGAAAGAGGTCGAACCTCTACCCCTGCAAATTCAGAGCACTACCTGTACATTTTTTAGAAGTAAATTACAGTGAGAGAAGTTATTTTTCCCCTTCGAGTTTGGCTCTCTTCAGAGAACTTAGTAAATAAAGTAGAGAAAATAGTTCCCGCTAAGTTACACTGGTTTACAAAAAAAAAAATTCTGCTTCTCCCAATTTAATGGGTGATCTAAACTAATTTTGGAGTGCTGAATCTGAAAATCACATTAGTTTTTCTCTATCGGGTCAGGTTATCTAGATATCTGTAACCCTTATTTAGACGTTTACAGGTAGAATACACTCAAAACTTGAAAGTTCAGTATCACAGAGAGAAGAAATTTTTGAAAATCTACTTATAAATCTAGTTTTATTTGTATATGTAGTAAAACAGAACAGAACAACAAAAAAGGATACGTACACATGCATTATTACATATGACGCGTTCGGTGGAGAAGGGGCGAACGCAACATTTTCGAATTATGCCACAAAATGCAGTTAAAGTTTGTAAACTTTAAACCTTTGCATTTTTCCGGTTTATTGAAATGTTGTATGAATTTGAACACATATTTGAGTAAAATATTGTTGTGTAATATGTCGATATAATAAAACGCCAAGAAATTTTACAATATTATTTATTGATAGCTTCTGATGTTAACTGGTGTAATCCATTATTTGGTCCTCTTCGTCGAATGTTGTATTACCTGCTTCAACTGTTTCGGTTTCTTCCAGTTCCTTTAACAATCTTGTATAATAGTTCACTGCAGTTGCAGGCATTAGGTCTGATAATTCTTTGAGATCTTTTATTTTTTCCTTAGTTATTGGCAACAATTGGGAATACTTTGGTTGCAGTGTCTGCTGGGCTAGATTGAATAAACTGACACTGTAGGATTTTTTCCCTTTCTGCAGTCTGACGGGATGGCTATTATCTGGGGTTGTGCGGTATGCAGTAGATATTACGTAGCCTTCTTTGTGTTGAAAGTCAAATATTAACTTTCTTGCATCTGTAAATTTAGTAGTTGTTGATTTCCTAATGACAATGCACGTTTTTAGGACGTCAAAATCGAGAAAATCAGCCTGTTTCATTTCTACAACTAGGAAGCGCTGCGAAACGGCTGTAGTTATGGCCGTAACATAATCTTTTTTGGTGTAAATAATATTGCTGTAATTATTTTTTATATTTTGTTCAATTTGGCCAAATTGAGCATCACAGGGCATTGTCGAGTGACCAGAAAGTAGATAGATGTGTTCAATGTGAAGCAATGATGCGGAGTGAATTTCTCTGAGATACATTAAAACCTAAATTTTACCGTGAAAGAGTGCAGACTAACATCTAATTTTTTGCATAGGTAAAGCAAAGGTTTTAAAGGATAATTATACGACAAAAAACTCATTTTTCGAATTTTGTGGCGTTCGCCCCTTCTCCACCGAACGCGTCAATATCAACTGCTACATATAGTTCACTTTCTTAGAAATGAGTTTTCTTGGATTTGCGTCTATACTCAGTAGAGCCTTCCCGTTTTAGCATCCAGCAAAAGTCACCAAGCATGCAAGGGTCCCATCGTCCTTGGTAGTTTTTTCCATCATTGCAATGTCCTGATGAAACCGCTCTCCGTGTTCATCTGACACTGAGCCAAGGTTATCTGGAAAGAAGTCCAGATGGCTGTGCAAAAAATGGATTTTCAGAGACATTCTAGTCCCAAGTTGTTGGTATGCATCCAGCAGCTCGGTGACCATTGTTTCATAGTGAGGGGACTTTGTTGAGCCTAAGAAGTTGTCACAAAGATTCTTAAAAGAATTCCAGGCTCTTAGTTCCTTTGCATTGAGAGTGCTCAAAAACTGTTCATCCTTTAAAAGCACTCTTATTTGGTAACCAATAAAAACACCTTTCATCTTCGCATCACTAACGCTAGGAAATTTTGAATGCAAATATTTGAATGCAGCTTCATCTGTATCAAGTGCTTTGACAAAGTTCTTTATCAACCCTAGTTTGATATGCAGAGGGGGCAAAATAATCCTTTCTTGATCAACTAATGGCTCATACTTCATACTCTGTTGTCCTGGCACAAAGGCTTCACGTGGTGGCCAGTCCTTCTTTCCATAATGCTACTGTGTTGCTCTACTGTCCCATAACACAGGAAGCACATGTACTTGGTAAAGCCACCCTGCATTCCCCGGAGAAGTCCTACCACTTTTAGGTCTCCACAAATCTTCCACTTATATTGATCATACTTGATTGCATTCAGAAGTATTACCATGTTCTCATATGACTCCTTGAGATGAACTGAGTGTCCAATTGGAATGCTTGGGTGAACGTTCCCATTGTGTAACAAAACAGCTTTAAGACTCCGCTTACTAGAGTCAATGAACAGACGCCACTCGTCTGGAACATGTTCTATTTTAAAATACGAGAATAAACTTTCCAAATCTGAGCAGTAACATAGCTGATTTACAGTTTGAAAGTAGCACGATATGTCGGAGCTTCTCTTGCGAAAAGAAGTAATGCGCATATCATCCTGAACTAAGTTCCACTCCTTAAATCTCGAAGCTAAAAGTTCAGCCTTGCCCTATGAAAGATATAAGTCCCTAACTAAGTCATTCAAGTCTTGCTGAGTTATGAAATGTGGTTCAGAAGAAGATTCTGGACAGTACTCTGTATCAGAAGATTCATTTGCTTGTTCTGACAATGCTTCCTCTTCAGATGATGTTGGCAGAAGATTCTTATCTGCTGGTGGTGTTGGAATCGGAAGCTCATCACTATGAGGAACAGGTTTGATGGCAGAAGCTACCACAGGATAGTCAATTTTATTCCTAGTTTTTTATGTAAGGCCAGCTACTTTCCTCTGACAGAAATAACAATCGTCAACATGGTTCTTTTGCTCACGCCAAACCATAGGTACTGCGAATCCCATACCTTTCTTTCTACCATTGAACCAGTCACGTAAATCCATTGCACAGTTACTACAGCAAACATGTGGCGCCCATCTTTTGTCTTGGTCACTTAATGTGCAAAAATGAAGTTCATTTTCGAAATCAGCACCCTATAATTAGTATAAAACAGTATGTTTTTACCGGGAAGCAAAACTGTTGTTAGGTTGTGTTATAAAAAGAAAATCGGCGAACCTTCAGAGAAAGTATCAAAGTGTTATAGAAAGAGAAAAAAAAATGAGAGAAAAATTAGAATATTATAGAAGAAAACTATCGCGAGAAATATCCGTTGCTGCCTCCCAACCAGAACCCCCGTCGATTTCGAACCAACCAAGGCCATATATATATCAGATCATCCCATAAGTAATGTCGTTTTTTAGATCGGAATTTGAAGGATAAAAAAAAATTCAACTGAAACTTTTTAATCTAGTATATATTTTCCATCGGAATCAGTGACACTCCGCCAACGTCCTACAAACTTTTGAATGCCATGTTTATAAAATTCAGGCGGTTTTGAGGCAAAAAACGTACAAAGACTGGTGTGCAGGTCATCTAAAGAAGTATACTGTTTTTTTGTCAAGATAGTTTTGCAGACTCCTGAAGAGATGATAATCTGAAGGCGCAAGGTCTGGAGAATATGGAGGATGTGAAAGTTTTTCCCACCCAAGCTCCTCAATTTTTGCAGAAGTGATCCGAGCGGTATGAGGACGTGCGTTGTCGTGGTGGAACACGATTCCTTTCCGATTAACCAAAGAAGGTCTCTTTTCTTTTAGTGCAGTGTTCAATCGATCCAGTTGTTGACAGTAGACTTGAGCGGTGATTGTTTGGTTGTGTGGTAAGGTTTCAAAGTGTATTACACCACCTTTATCCCACCAAACACTAAGCAACACCTTCCGAGGGTGAAGATTTGGTTTTGGCTATGGTGTCGCTGGTTCTCCGGCACAAACCCACTGTCGATGGCGGTTAACATTCTGGTACAGCATCCACTTTTCATCACCAGTCACTAAACGGTGCAAAAACGGATCTTGGAGTTCACGGGAATGAAGAGCTGTGCTAATGTTTACCTGCACCCTCAGATTGTCGACCGACAATTCATGTGGCACCCATTTTCCTAACTTAGGCACTTTCCCGAGTTGTTGCAAATGTCGATGGATGGTGGACGGGGATGAATTGAGTTTCTGGGCCAATTCTTCGACAGTTGTTGAACAGTCTTCTTCAAGTGCGGCTAACAGCAGATCATCATCAAACTCAGCAGGGCGTCCAGAGCGTGCTGCATCTGTCAAACAGCAGTCACCATTCCTAAACTTTTGAAACCATCTTTGACATTTCCTCACATGCAGAATATCGTTGCCATAAACGTCCTGAATGTTTCGCGTTGCTTCAGTAGCACTCTTCCCTTTTTTGAACTCGTAAAGCATTATATGCCTGATATGCTCTTCTGATACCGCCATGTTTATGAGGGGTTCACATCAAACAAAACACACGTCTTCACTGGTCAAGGTCTGTAAAGTATGTAGCGAAACACGATAGATCTCCTCTTAGATATAACCTTCGGAAAATTTATGCTTAAACCGAGTAGAACTAGTTTAAACTTAATCTATCGTAAAAACATTATTTATGGGATGACCTGATATATATATATATATATATATATATATATATATATATATATATATATATATATATATATATATATATATATAAGTGTGTATTGTTACTTTTGTTTTCTGCTGCCATTTGTTTTTTTCATTCATTTCGGACAATAATCTGTTTTTCACTCCACCTTAGACCTACAGTAAACACAATAGACACACGGCGAGCTTATGTTTGAATGTAATCTAATTTTTAACAGTGATTTCGAAATAAAGTCAATAATGTGTGTGTGTGTGTGTGTGTGTGTGTGTGTGTGTGTGTGTGTGTGCCATCTTCAGTTTTTCGAGCATTAACTCTCTCTCTCTCTCTCTCTCTCTCTCTCTCTCTCTCTCTCTGTATAAATAGAAATTAGATTCAGTTAGATATATAGAATGGATTGTCAAAAGTAAATAGACACAGTATACATTCTAAGGTGTTAGAATAAATGAAAGTGGTTCATGAATTATAGGTAAATTGAATATTATTCTTAGAGAATATGTTACTGGAATAATGTACAATATAAAGAGTCCTGTGTTATGTTATTATGTTCTGTGTTATGTTATTTCTTTTGCTAAGCCATGGATTAATTGTCTAGTGTATTTCTTTTATTGTTAATATTGGGAATCGTTTAAATAATTAGTTCTCTTGCTGAACAACTTTAAGGAGAAAGTCGCTCTTGCCTTTAATAAATAAGTAATTAAATTAAATGGTGGTATCTGCCAACTCTCCTTATATAGATAAAAAACATTATTTCACAACTCATGTAAATAAAATTAAAATAAATGGTGGTATCTGCCAACTCTCCTCATATAAATAAAAACATTATTTGGCAACTCATGTAAATAAAATTAAAATAAATGGTGATATCTAGCAACTCGCCCTAATAAGGTATACCTGAACATAATTAAATTAAAAAACACTATCTATTTGGCATCTAATCTAAATAAATAAATATATAGTGCTTTCTGGTAACCCCTCCATATATAAATAAGTGGTATCTGGCAACTCACGACTCTCTATATAAACGCTGCTTGGCCCCTGGACGTTCATAATGCGTCCGACTCCGGTGGAAAAAAGGACTCTCTCTCTCTCTCTCTCTCTCTCTCTCTTCTCTCTCTCTCTCTCTCTCTCCTTTTTAAGTTAAGGCTTAGGTTAGATTTCCATTTGGGGGTGAGGACATCCCAGCTTCTCCCCCAAAGACCCTCCTCCTCCTCCTTTCTCTCCCTCTCTTAGGTTAAGGTTACCCCTGTGGGGAGGAGGTCATCCTCCCTTCTCCCCCGAGACCCCCTCCCTCCCCCTTTGCAGCTTTGATTTGTTGCATAACCCTTCCCCTTCATTGCATAACCCCCTCCCCTTCATTGCATAACCCCTCCCCTTTCATTGCATAACTCCTCCCCTTCGTTGCATAACCCATTGCAATATTCCCCCTTCCCCATTTGTTGAATAACCCATTTGCAACATCTTGCAACATTGCAGCATTCTTGCACTCTCCCATTTTGCGATCATGCTACTGATGTTAATCATTAATAAGATTGTAACAAACTGGCTCATTTTGCTCAAACTAATTGAGAATTAAATTTGAATGTAGATATGTTGTCATGTTATAAGGAAATCATTCCCAAAATAAAGTTAAAAAATTTACAAGTTTGTGTAATATTTGAATCTTGTTAGTATTAAGGCTGTTTTTTCATATAAAGTTAAATTTATTAATTTGGGTGTTTCATTAGTCTGGGGAGCAGTGGGAGTCACGTCAGCTTTATGGGATCACAATTCTAGTTGATTAGAGCAACACAGTCACAAATCCGTGACACATATGCTTTGTTTATATCCAAAAAAACAACTACAAATAGTTAAATTACTGGCACTATATTTAAATACAGTCTCCTTCAGAACATAAATATGTATACAGTTCAGTTGAATGGGACCTTTTAAAACTAAACTCATTAGATGTCAGTGAATAATCATTTAGTCGGTATTACAAAAGTTTCTCAGGTACCTTTAAGAAGCAGGAGGCAACAGACATGTAGTTATTGCTGGATACAATGTCTCCATATTTATTTTTGAGAAGGGGTGTTATATATTAATATACCCTCATAAGCTCTGCAGGAATAAAACAGTGAACAAGCGTTGCTGAGAAGAGTAATGAGATATGAAGATTCATCACACCATCAACAAATGCTCATTCGACAGAGGAACCTGACTTTAGTTCTTTAATCAGACTCTTAATTTCATATATATATATATATATATATATATTAAATCCTCGTCCAACGCGTGTTTGTCCATCGCAAATTTGCTTATACCGGAAAAGTAAATGCGAATAATTATTTGCCGAAAGCAGAAAATTTGATTATACACGGTCCACCAAACACGCTCTAATACAGTAGTACTGTACGCGTGCCAATGCGCGCTCTAGTGTTTTCTCCTACATTCTCCAACACTCCCGCATCTCCCTCCCTCTCGCGTCACCCCTCGTATCACCCTTTGTCTCAGTCCCGCTACCGCGTTAAGTTCAGTGAAGTTGTGTTGGATTGTTTATGTCGTATTTTGCCGTTGTTTTGCTATTACCCTTAGACAGCAGTATGGCACCAAAACGTAAAACATCTGCAAGTGATAGTGAAGAGACGAAAAGTCGTAAGGTTATTACATTAGCCGAAAAAATAAAGATTCTAGATAAGTTGTGTGGTGGTATGAGCATAACATCACTTGGCCGCGAGTATCACGTGAATGAGTCTACCATACACACTATCCGAAAGAGTGAAGAAAAGATACGTGCTATTTTCATTTAATATATTTTTATTTTATTTATCATATGTAAATATCATTATGTTTATGATTTTATTATGTTCTTATTTTATATACAATATAGGTAGGGAAATTCATTTGTGTATGAATAAAAAATGTACGTATCTAAGTATTAATGGGAAACTTTACGCGCCCGTGTTCACGTATTCCCATTTATCCCATAAGTTTGTCCAACGCGGATTTACCTAACGCGCCGTTCTCGAGGAACCTAACCTCCGCGTTGGACGAGGGTTTACTGTACGCAGGATTTTTTAAGGGGGTGCAAGGCTTGTAAAAATAAAGAGGTGTGATATCATATGAAAAATTTCTTTCCCATTGAGATATCCAGTTTTGTCAAAAACAAAAATATGCAAAAAAATATTCTTGACTTTACTAAACATATTCTTGCTATGATGTTTAACCAACAAATTCTGTACTGATTCACTCTCGTCTATTGTTAATTTCGCAGCCATCCCCTACCTAAGCGAAAAATAATAATATAATCAACACTGAAAATTCCTATGATGCGCGACTTTTGCGCCACCCTGTATAATCATACTAATCACTTCATTAGATCTTTAAAAAGGGCACAACTCTGTTTCTCACTGTAATACTTACCGTTGTGCCAAAAAAGAATAAAAGTACACAAATCTAATATTCTTCACTTTACTAAACTTCTTATTCTTACTATAATGGCCCAATACGAACTGCTTTATCCGATTTTAGAAAAAGGTGCAGCACATATTACTTTACAGAAGCAAGTTGTCCAGCTCTATTCTACGTGGGTGCAATCTGGTGATAATCGGCAGCACCGCATTTTTCATAAAAAAGAGGGTAAAACACATAAATTTTTAAAGTATATCTTTATTTTAGATGTGAAGTGGACAACCTATATTTTTCTTTTTCCAGATCGATAAAACACATTATTCAGAGACATTTTCAACAAATAAATAGTGCTCCAGAAATTTTAATTGAGGAGACATAGCGATTCATTGTAAGTGCGTTCGACATGGCAATAAAAGCGTAAACAATGACAACAATGCGTGGTGGAGGGGTGTGGTACTTGCGCACCTCTTGCACCCTCCCTGCGTACTGCGTACGGGCCTCCTATACTAGGAGTCTTGTAGTGTTGATAAAAAGCTTGGGCATACGTTTGCGAAATAGGTCATTATTTATATTGAATTTTATTTATTATTTTTTTTTAATTAATAAATCGGGAGTTGTCCCACAAACAACTCGAACTGGGCTCCAACTTCAAGTTTGAAACTAAAACTATCTTATACTCTTTAAATGACACTAGATTAAAGAGAACGAAGATTGCACATTTATATTATTTTTCTCCAGTGATATCAACGGCAGTATTTCAGTATACAGTAAAATAAATGGTAAGATAATTTTGTGAATTAATTAATTTTATAATTAGTTTTAAGTGCTTTATGTAAAGTTACTGACATTTAATCACCAATGAAATAAATTTATGAAAAAAATATTTGAAAATTTCATAATTCAGTAAAAATCCAAAATTGTCTGGAAAAAATAATCTGACCAGTAAAAATCATAAATAATTGACCAATCCGAATAATAATGTACGTATTCCGTCCTCAATTTTTTGTAACTGTCAGATTTTTTCAACCAATTATGGACTTTTGCTGGGACCGCTCCTTAGGGCCATTCTTTCAACTATTTTCTTATGTCATCATAAACATTTATGGCTACAGCAATGCCCCACCTACTTTAAACCTTATCTATATCTATTAGGATACATGGACGATACTTTCCTTCGTTTTTAAACAGAAATCCCACATGGAAAATTTCATTAATTATCTCAGTAGTCAACAGAGAACTATTAAATTTACTGAAGAAGAATTTAACAACTCTCGACCTTTTTTGAACATTAATATATTTAAACTGAATACCAAATTTATTACCTCAATATGCAGAAAACCTAACCTTACACAGGACCAGGTACTAATTTTTTCGTGATATACAGTACCTACTTACATATAAGATTAATAGTATCAAAATTCTAATTTATCACGCATTTCATTTTTGCTCCTTCTACCTCTTTTTCCATAATGAAATTGTCTTCCTTCAGACTTTTTATTCTAACAACCTTTCCCCTAGACACTTTTTTCAGCCATCTGTTAAAAAGAAATTCCTTAATAAGATTTACCAACCAATTCCCAGTATCCCAATTGTTTCTAAGGACATCCAGTACTTTAAATTTATTTCCTTTTTATAATTATTCAAGATCGAAACTGTAAATCGATCTACTCTTTCGCCTTACTTTTTTGTATCCTCAAATTGATTTGTACTTATATATTTACAAACAGCTATAGTATGATGTTTTATTTTCCTCATAATGAGAAACACCCCGATGCGTCCTTCTCATCTATTGCCTATTCCTATTGCCCTCCTTTAACACGGAGGATATTCTAGTCGTACATCGTGCCCTTTAAAGAAACCCTCAAAATTCTCAATGAAAGACCATTGTCTAGCTGCGGGTCACCCCGATTGACCCCTCCTCTTTCCACATCATAAACGCCACCTGCAATAAGCAACTTACCGTCTTTCGCAGGGTAGGATCTTTGTACATTCGGAAAGCTAGACTTACACTCAATAATTATAGGTCTGCGCTTGACCTGTCCATCACAGGATAACACTGGTCTTTTAATCTTTTTAAAATTACTAAATTTTATTGAACTATGACTTCAGATGCAAATATTTACAACTAGAAATATATATATTTAAAGATGTCTAAAGTAAGTCATTATTATTAATTTTATCCTACTACGTTCCGTTTTTATTCTAATATTTTTCTATTGTCTTTTATCATTTTAATTTTTTATAATTTTATAGCGATTTGGATGAAAAAAAATTTCCGAAACGTTTGCCTGTCATACCTTTTAAACAAGAAAAAAATATATCTGGGTTTTCGTGTTCATCCTTATATATTATTATTTATATATGTATATATATTATTGGGAAAATATTAAGTTTCGCGGCGACCAGTGTTTTTGATAAAATCAAAATTTGTTACCAGAATCGTGATTGGACGAAATTGGTCACTTGGGAAATAACTAACCAATTTAAAACGACCACTTAACCAAGTGCAATCCGGTTTTCCTGAAACTTAATAGTAGCCATTTTTTTATATGTGTATTAAAGAATGTGTATGGTTTTAATATTTTAGTAACAATGATTACCATAACAAAACTGGAGCTCACTTACTTATAATATAACCAAACGATGAGCTAAATCAATGAGGATCCTCAAACGGCAAAATAAGAACAAAATGCTAGAAGACAGTGTAATCTCTGAGTATATAATATATATATACATATATACATACATTGCTGGACTTCCGGCGAAGGAAATCCCGTTTTTGCGTCACACACAAACACGCTTACTCACACACACACACAAATATATACAAAAACTCTATACTCTTTTAGATGTATGTGCGTCGGTCTCCTTTCACACGGAGGTCAAGCTGGTGGCCTCACCTCCAGGCATAGCCTGGTGAATGAATGAATGAATAATGGAGGAGAGAGTTGTTCTTTTGCGGGCTCCATCGCACACAGCCAGGAACACCTGACTCATCCGCTACCGTTCTGAGCCAGGCACACATTAAAACTATCTCCACCCGTTCATCTAATGTCAATTTCTGTGCCATAGGTTCAACAACAAATCTGAAAAGAACAAAACACATTAAAACACAAATTATTAAAATGTGCATATGGTTCCTAACTTTTTCCGCCACCCTGTGTATATATATATATATATATATATATATATATATATATATATATATATATAGTAACATCCTTTGTGGATGATAGAAAGATCAGCAGAAAAATCAGCGATGCAAATGAAGTGGGGGTCTTGCAGAGGGACACGAACAAAATATACACATGGTCAGAAGTCAACAATATGACATTTAATACCGAGAAATTTCAACTCTTGAGATATGGTAGAAATGAGGAACTTAAACAGAGTGCATATTATGCTCCAGATAGACAGGAAATTCAGAGAAGCACGAAAGCGGTCGACTTTGGGGTAATAATGACCGATGATGCCAAATTCGAGACATAAAATCAGATAGCAATAAACAAAGCAAAAAGGGTTGCGGGACAGGTACTAAGAACGTTCAAAAGGAGGGACAAGAAAATAATGATTCCCCTGCTGAGAACACTGATCATACCAAAACTTGAATACTGCTCAGTTTTGACGTCCCCATATAAAAAGGAAGAAATTAATAAACTAGAAGAAACGCAGAGACATTTCACAGCCAAGACTGATGGCTACAAAGAACTCAACTACTGGGAAAGACTACGTAAACTAAATTTGTATTCCCTGGAAAGAAGAAGAGAGAGGTACACCATAATCTACATATGGAAAATTATCGAAAAACTGGTACCAAACCTCAAACTAAACCCAATTACCATTCAAACAACGCTGGAAAATAGGAAAGGCAGAATGTGTAGTGTTTCCAAATTAAAGGCCCGACAAGGGACCTCCTCAACACTGAAGGAAAATAGCTTGGTTGTCAGGGGGCCAAGACTTTTTAACCAGCTTCTGTGTGTGTGTGTGTGTGTGTGTCTGTATTCCTTCACATACGGATTAGTATGCAGTATTTATTTCTTTTTAATTAATCGTGCTAATAAAATAACTTGCAATATATACAGTATATCTTCAGTTCACATTATGTGCGAGTTTATATTTATGTCGAGTCTGTTAATACAAAATGAAAAAGGTAAATATCAGTAAATATCAGTACACATCAGTAAATTTACTCTTGCCTTACAGCGTGCAAAAGGACGCAAATAAAATGGAACACATTCCATTCTTTTGTACACTGCATTTATTCACTACGTATTAACACGAGATTTCTACCAGTTGTATGACCCTCTTCAGGAGCAAACCTATCTTTGAAGATGATCACGCAACTGATTGAAAGCTTATGTCTCTTAAATAAAGTCTCCTTTTCTACAAACACTTTTATTTACAATTCGACAAACTCAAAATCGATAAGTTTCAGTGCTCTACCTACGATAGCCGCGTCATAAACTAAAGAAAATAAGGGAGTTTAAAGTCTACGCAAACACATACCTAAAACTTAAATCACCAACCCCTCAGCCAAACCTTTATCGTTCACTACTCGTATCAGAAGAGTGGTCTTGTACCAGTACTGTCCATAAAAAACCTAACCTCAGACATGTCAACTCTCATGGATTTCCCGTGAGACACGTATTTTAAGTCTCAAACTCACTTATGTGGGATATGTTTCCAGTTATCAAAATCAGGTACAGGCAAAATCAGGCAAAATCTCAGATTTTCGTACTTCAAAGTTGAGGTCTCTGTAACCTAGAAACACACACACACACACACACGCGCACACACACACGTGTGTATCTTCGCATAAGCGAGATATCGTATCTACTTTTTGAAATTAATACATCTAAAAAACTAATCAACTAGTTAACCATAAAAGGGGGTGTTAAGTGCTTGGAGCGCAATTGAAGCCTCGAGGTGTGGTTTCTGTGAAGTCATTAAACAATGAGGTATTCGTTAATGTAGCTTAGCCTAACCTAACCTAATCAGGACCAACATATCTTTTTTCCGACAATAAAAATATTCCTAGAATTTCTTATTAAATTTTTTGAAGTTCCGAGTTACCAAAAGTGTTGTTCCCTCACAAAAAAATTACTCGATCTTACTTTTACCCACCTGCACCCCCCCCCCCCCCCGACCTCAAAATCTGACAACAATAGTACTCAGACTAAACTAGGTCTAAGCAGGCAACGAATAAACATTAATAACAACAACAATAAAAACTACTATTGCTACAACTACTGCAATCGCCACCATTGTACGAATTGCATTCAATTTTATACATTTCTTAAAATTATTGTAATTTTTTTATATTTTGAAAAGTTTACATAGCTGTAGTTCTGTCTGCTTTATCGATTGATATGTGTGTTATTAATGTAGGATACGTGGTTGCTGTGTGGTCTTAAAAGTAAGATTTACCGCAATTCGTTTCATCGTCTTTTAAAAATTAAAAAATAGAATAGATCAAATAGTTTAATGCACTTTACTGACTAAAAGTTTACAAGGATGACGTGAAATCTAATACAGTTTGTCTCGACCTGAAGTCTGTTCACAATAAAAAATATTTCGCTCCTCTATTTTTGGGTTGGTAACATTCTTAAATCCAATGCCCGTGGGTCAGTGGGGGACACCATTTCCCTAAAAGCGAAGCGAAGACACCGAGGTTGGGGGTTTGACTTCTGATGTTGCTGATAATAATAATAACTCAGGAGTTAGCGCAATGGCCTCCTCTCACTGATTACACTGGTCAACACCCATTTTCTTGCCAATCATATTAGAGTGATTTTGGGGTAACTTTGTGGTGCTGATTCCGAATATGACATCGGTTTTGCTGGATTGGCTCTAATTTATGAGATAATTGGTACCCCATTGAAACACGTAAAAATGCAAAAAATTTAATGTTCAGGCTGAGCCTACTTACAAATCGCATTGAAATTGTCTCAAATCATACAAAAGTAAACACATGAAATACATAATGGCATTTTATTCGGTCTCACCATCTAGAATGTTCCGGTAGTTTCCCATATGCACGCGTTATGGTTACATTTCCTATTAATTGAGGGTATTCATTATCTCAAGAACTAGAGCCAAATCGGAAAAACTACTTTCATTTTGGAATTCAGCAACCCCAAAATACCCTAAATTCGTACGAATTTCCTTGGCAACGAAACAAAAAAAATTTTTTGTTGAGCTGTGTTATCATCACTCCTGAACGAAAAATTTGCTGTGCCTCTTAATTTTCCACAGATTTCTTTCATACATTCGAATGATGAAATAATTGGTAAATTTAGCGATAAATTAGCTTCGAGCCAAAATATATGAAAATACTGCAGAAATATTTGCAATATTAAAAGTTAACAGAATTACTTCTACTAATAATATGGATAAACCAACCTGAAAAATAAAGGTTAAGAAAATACTGAAGATCAGTTGAACAAATTTGCAAATTTTTCTTACGTACTTGTACAGCGGTGGCTACGGTTAGGTTAGGTTAGTTACGTTAAGTGCAAATCAACACTGAAGGGGTTAACTTCCTTTGTGACATATGGCAGAAGGGACCTACACCTTTTCATGAGATCTGAACAGAGACTCGAACCGAGACTCAGATCCACAACATTCAGATTAATAGCACAGCGCTTTTTCACTAAGTTATCCTGCCAGATAGCTAGGCCTACATAAATTGGTAAAAAGAACATAGGCTTAATAGTCATGTTACAGTAATTTTGAAAATTAGGACGTATTTGAAAAAATATTTATAAATGTCTGATGTTATTACCAATATTACCCTAAATTAAGGTTCTAAATTCCCTTAAAATGCAAAGATCCCTCTACAAGAAGTTCAGAGCAATGCAAGAACGTTTTATCCGAAATAGTGATAATCCAACAAAATGTCATCTAGACCTGTATGTCCAACCGGACAAGTTTTGGTCTATCTATTCATTATCATAGAAACGCACTCATGCTAAACAAAAATATTTAATAAGTATTACACCAAAAGCACCAAAAGCACCAAAAGCACCAAACGCACCAAAAGCCCAAAGAAATATACAAGGAATCCACACAAGAACAGTTTTCTTAAAGCAAGGGCTTAAATCAGGCTGTGATGTGGAGTTCCAGATAAACGACTCATTCTGTAAAGAAATTAATATCTTGTTTTATATTTTTAGACAGCCCTAGGCAATAGCGGACTGGCCATCTGGAACACCGGGAGAATTCCCGGTGGGCCGGTCGATCTGTGGACCAGTGAGGGTAACACGAAAAATATAGACACAAAAAGAAAAGTAAATGATCTCCCATCTCCCCATTCCTCTGTCTGCGCAGCCGCCGCAGCCCATTCCCTCCATAATGAAAACAAATAATAAGTTGGCAAAAAGAATGATCCGAATGGTATTTATACGTGTTATATTCCTGCGTAATACTAGGATAATTTTGACCTGCATCTAGGATAATTTTTTTTCTAGACCTGGCAACTCTATGGACAGTGGACTGGTGGTGTCGCTCGGTCCGCTATGCCTAGATGTTAATTCAGATATTGCTGTTGACAAGCTATGTTTATCAACTAATGTATCTTTTGCAGTTTTGCTTCAATATATTGTTTAGCTAATCACTGATATAAAACTTAAAAGTGTCCAAATAGTGTTGTGTTTTTCGATGGAATAAACAACTGAAATATTGCAATGAATAGGGACAGTTTCAAAATGCCAAGTCAACCCAGTCAAAACTCAAAGGTGGTGCCGAAAAATTAAGAGATAAGAAAACAAAATCTCTTGAAGCTAATGCAGCCAAATGTCTACAGATCTACAGATCTACAGAAGCTAAGGCTAGCAAAGACCCTAAGATCCACTCTAAGGTTAGCCCGAGAGAAAGAAGAAAGTAAGGGGTTAAAAGAAGAGAATAAGGGGTTAAGTAAGTAGCAAAACCTATCACTCGTGACCCCCGGAGTCGTGGGTTAAAATTCATTCAGAAAGAGAGAAAGGAAGACACCATCACCATCCGCCGGCCACTGCCGACAAATCGGAAAAATAGTCGAAGAGAATACTTCCAGCTGTTGCAGACCAGTCCTCCACTCCATAGGGAGGTAGAGGATGCAGCCCACTCTGCCGGAAAGGGGTGAAAGATGAAAAGAAGTAAAATAAGAACGCATTACAAACCATGCAACACATTCTTAACTCAAAGAACAACACATTCTTAACTCAAAGCAACACATACCTCCAGCAGTTGCAGACCGGTCCTCTATTCCATAGGGAGATAGAGGACAGAGCCCACTCCGCCGGAAAGGGGTGGAAGATGAAAAGAAGTAAAATAAGAACGCATTACAAACCATGCAACACATTCTTAACTCAAACACTATCATACCATGCAAACTACAGACATGAAGAGAGAGAGAGAGAGAGAGAGAGAGAGAGAGAGAGAGAGAGAGAGAGAGAGAAAGAGAGAGAGAGAGAGAGAGAGAGAGAGAGAGAGAAAGTAGAAAGAATAACAAAAAGTGGGTTAGTTTACACTACGAGCTACATCTAAGTTCGTGTTAGTCTAATTTTTTTTTTTGCTGGCAACCCACGCTGGCATGTCACAAGCTTGCATTATCGTCAACAGACTCATCCTCGATCACCACTCCCAGAGTTCCTGTTGCTAAATATTTTATTATATAAAACAACGTTAATAATTTTAACGAGAAACAGGGAAAAGGGGAGGCTCAGAGGGAGAAGGGGGAGGCTCAGAGGGAGAAGGGGGAGGCTCAGAGGGAGAAGGGGGATTGTTTTATTATTATATTACACAACATTAATTTTTAAAATGCCTCTCTAAACGGTTCTTAAACATATTAACGTTGGTAGAGTTTACGACGGGCGCGGGAAGATTATTCCATTTATCAATTACTTTAAACGTAAAGTTTTTAGCGATATTAGTAATGAAACGTCTGCCACGCAACTTAAATCCGTTATTACGAGTATTGCCATTATCGAAAGTGAACAGTTTGTCAAAATTTACGTTATCGATGTTATTAACGATTTGGAAAACTTCAATAATCTCCCCCCTTAATCTCCTAGTTTCGAGTGAATGCAAATCTAACTCTTTAATCCTATCTTCATAAGGCTTGTTGCGCAATTACGGAATTAGTTTCGTGGCACGACACTGAACCCTTTCTAACCTATCAATATCCTTACGCAAATACGGGCACCAAAACTGAACGGCATACTCTAAATGAGGCCTGACTAGGGACTTCTAAGGGGCAATATAATATTCTTCGATTTAAATTTGAAATTACGCGCTATGAAGCCTAACATCCTATTAGCTTTAGCGCAAGACTCTAAGCACTTGTTCCTAACTTTTATATCCTTAGATACGCGTACGCCTAAATCTACTTCGTCAATGCTAGCTAACTCTATATCACCCATCGTGTACGTGTAATTATTGCTATGAGAACCTATATGCAAAACTTTACATTTGTCTACTTTAAATTGCATCTGCCACTTATTCTTCCACTCCATAATCCTATTTACATCGTCTTGGAGCCTATTTCTATCGTTCTCGTTAACAACCTTACCGCCTATTTTAGTATCGTCCGCGAATTTTGACACGTTACTAGTCAAACCTACATCTATGCCGTTAATGTAAACTACGAATAGCAATGGGCCTAACACTGAACCCTGTGGGACACGGCTACCTACACCCAACCACCCCGATTCACTACCATTAACAACGACCCTCTGTCTCCTAGCACGAAGCCATTCCTCTAACCAGTTAGCTACCTGACCGCGTATACCGTGCGCTTTAACCTTCACATTTAATCTTCTATGCGGAACTGTATCGAACGCTTTTTTAAAATCAAAGTAAATAACATCAGCCGCTCTATGCCTATCGTATTCGCGCACTATTTCGTTATAAAATTCTAATAAATTAGTTAAACAAGATCTATGGCGTCGAAACCCATGCTGACTACTATTAATCAAATCGTGACTTTCTAAGTGTTCGATGATACGATCCCTAACTACGGATTCCAAAAGTTTACCGACAATTGACGTTAAGCTAATGGGCCTATAATTGCTAGCTATTGTGCGGTCGCCTTTTTTAAAAGTGGGCGTGACGTTAGCTAATTTGAAGTCTTCAGGAATAATCCCCGTTTCCAGTGACTGATTAAAAATCTTCGTTAAGGGGCCTACGACAACGTCTTTCAAATCTTTCAGATGTCTAGGATAAAACGCGTCAGGGCCTGGTGCCTTGCTAACTTTTAACTTATCGATATAATGCGCAATCTCACCCTCGTAAACAGTTATTTCATCAAAAATAGTCTCGCTACTAAATGGAACGATATCGTCCACATCGGGGACATTATTGACGTCTTCTACGGTAAAAATTGTCGCAAAAAAGTTATTAAAAATACCCGCCACCGCCCGAGCGTCAGAAGCCAAAGCGCCATTAGCGTCCAAGAGAGGGCCTATATTATTTTTTATCGGCTTACGATTATTCACGTAATCGAAAAACTTTTTTCGGTTATGTTTACTATCCGCAGCTATAAGGATCTCTAAATTACGCTTAGCATGCCTAACTGATCTTTTAACCTGACGTCGAAGCTCGATGTATCTATTAGCGTTAGCTACCGTGCCATTGCGCTTATTAAGTCTATACGCTCTGTTACGCTCGTTTATGAATTCGCCTATTTCCCTAGTCCACCACTTAGGCCTACCATGATTTCTAGCGTGCTTGGGCTTACGAGGAATAAACGCCCTTTCGATATTCAAGAAACTATCTTTAAACGCCTCCCAATGCAAATTTGCGTCATTACCCATAAATAAGTCACCCCAGTCCACTACTCTCATCCTATCCGCAAAACTATCAAAATTGGCCCTACGAAAATCAGGGACTTCTATTACGTTACTATCCTTAGTGTTTTCTACCAAAGACTTAAACCTAAGAATTTGATGATCACTACATCCTAAACTCTCGCCTATTTCTAAACCTTCGACTATGTTTTCGCCGTTCGTCATCACCACGTCTAAAATATTATCACCGCGCGTTGGTTCGGTAACCATCTGTCGTAAAAAATTATCTTCCATGAACTCAATCAATCTCAAACCCTCAACGTTACCAGTAAAAGTCTCGTAATTGACGTTAGTGCAGTTAAAATCTCCGACAACTATACTATCCCGATTATTAATAAAGTTACTAAGAAGTGTGTAAAATCTAGTATCGGTATCGAGGGGTTGAACGGGAGGTCTATAAACAACAACAAAATTGAAATAAAGACTACGCGCCCTAACTGCAACGCATATCGCATTAATTGCTGCCGGAAAATCTATCTTAACCTTGATAGCCCTAAGGGAATTACGAATGTACAGAAAAACGCCGCCACCAATCCTATGTAACGTATCATTAGTAAAGAGTTTAAAACCCGGTATTTCAAGTTCCCCCAACAAGTCCCGAGTCACGGTATTTAATCACGTTTCAGTGATAGCAACTATATTGTAGTTGCCGGAATAAATTATCGCCTTAAATTCATTTAATTTATTTCTAATACTACGCACGTTACAACAAAAGACGTTTAAGTTATTTTTTACCACGGGTCGGCGTTTTAAACTATTTTTCACGTCGGGCCCGCGTTCCCCGGACCCACAACGTTTAAAGAAGGCTTCGACCTATACAGCTTTCGAACGTTTTCATCAATTAACCTACCTAGCCTAGCATTACCTATTTCATTAAAGTGCACCCCATCTCTTATAAAAAGGCTAGAATCACTGAAATCTGACCACAGCTTTACGAAGGGTACACTTTTTTCAGCACAAATCTCTTCTAACTTAGTATTAAAAAATATCGTTTTAGACGTAATCTTAAGACCCAAACCGTGCCTAGGGGTAATACCTAGAACTAAAGACCTATCTGACCTCGCCTTTAGGGACCTAATTAACCCCCTAAATCTCTCCAAATGGTCAGGCACTCTCGTATCGGGCCTATACGAGTCGTTGCCCCCTACCATCGTCACCAACATCGAGTGACGGGAGGCAACGTCAATCCTATCCACTTCGTCTCTAACTCTGTCAACCCTGGCCCCTGAGAGACAGACCCTCCTCCTCTTGGTTGGATGCCGTTCAACGAATTCTGTGTCCATATGGGGCACTAAAGAGTCCCCACTTAAAATAGTTTCCCTCTCATTCACGTCCCTTTCCAAATGGGCGAAAGGGTTCGAAACCTCGATAGGGGGGGATTCCTATCACCTAACGTACGCGGCCTAGCTCCACCCTTAACTTCTCTAAATCCCTCCCCATCTACTAATCTCGGACCAACCTTAACCTCTTCCTCAACTCTATCCAACCTTCCCGATAAGCTACCTAAACTAGAAACTAGGTTACACACCTCACCCTTCAAATTACTAACATCTTCAATGTTAGTATTGGTTCGGCTTTCGTCAACCGTAGCCCTAACCCTGCCCTCATCAAGCGTTGCAAGTCTTTCCGTTTCCTCACGTACACTGCGTTTTATGTCAACTATTTCCTCCCTTAATTCGCAAAAAATACAAGCCGATCTCTCGGTAATCGCCATAGGACCGCCGTCATAGTCCCTAAAATCCGTACACCACCGATTCACCCCACACCTAACACACGACGCTTTCTGCGACGGCATTGCGCAAGTTAAATTAGTTTATAACTGTCACAAGTTGAAGTTAAATTAAGCCGGCACTTATATTCAAGTACTTAACTATATAATATAAACGCAAGTATATAAAATTCAGAACTTACCAAAAGTAAGGTTATTGGCAATATCCAAAAGCAGAAGCAATATCAGAGAGCTCAGGAAATGCGTCCGTCCGCTCAGTACGGAGTCTGGCTGACAACTGAGGAGTCTGGCTTGTTTAGTAGTAGCAGTAGTGCTGCCGGCCATGCCAATGCCGAGCTAGGTAGCACAAGTAAAGTCAGTGCAGGTGCTGCTGCTGCTCCTGTAGAATCCCATGCAGGTGAAATTCTGGAAGAGGACAGCATAGCTGAGTGTGAGCCTAGTGGAAGGAAAATTTTTGCATCTGAGCTGGGAAGCATGGTTTTATATACCGATTTCTATTCATTGGAGTTTTCCTATCTCTTTTCATTATAATCCACTATACTTGATCCGTATAATATTCCTGGTAATGCTAATAGCTTCCAAACTGTTTATTTTTGCTGTTATATTTGCTATTGCTACTTTGCTAGTTATATTTGCTAATATAACTAGCAGAGTAAGGTATATTTGCTAGTAAGTTAATAACTTACTAGCAAATAAAAGCTCAATACAAACTCCAAAATACATCTTTACATCGTAAAATAGTAAATCTGGTGCATCCCTAGTTAGATTTTAACAAAGCATGTCAAATAGACATGCTTTGTTAAAATCTGACTAGGGATGCACCAGATTTACTATTTTACGATCCACAGCTAGATTTGGATTTTCATGATAACTGCTTAAATCCAGGCTGGATAGTGTTATTTGGAATATTTTCATTATGTATCTCAGTTAAAAAATAATGCTTATACATCTTCAACATTTCATTTTTTAGTGGGCCAATGTATTTGATAGTGTAATAAATTGGAGCTATATGTATTTTTTTTCTTTGAATCTGTACCATTTGATGATTTGAGAAAGTAAGAGTGCATAGTTTGTCTAGTTGTCTATATTATATTGTTAATTATTTTATTATTTTATTTTATTATCAATTAGTTTATTTATTCTTTCATGTGCAGGTTGATGATCGGCCCAGTTCACCTGCAGCAGAAGAAAGAGTCACGGAAAACAAAGATGCCAGCCCAACCTTTGACTATTTTAAGCGACTCAAATCAGATGACCACCAATTGTTTTTTAGTTTCCACCCACAGCAGGAGTCAAGAAACCCTGTGGTGCAGAGAGTTTTCTTTTGCAAAGATGGCACTAATAGGAAGTGGCTTACTTACAATGAAGGAAATCACACTTTGCATTGTTCAGTTTGTATGGCATTTGGTAAGCCCACTGACAGCAGTATTGTCATCACTGGAATGAAAGAGTGGAAGCATATCCACCAACGTGTAATGGAGCACGAAAAGAGTAGCACGCACAGAAATTCCGCTGAAGCATACTTTCTAAAGGCCTCTAAAGCAGACATAGAGGGTTTACTGAGTGGCAGTCAGATTTCAGCCCATAGAGAGCAGGTCCGCAAGAGACGCCAGTTGATGGAGCGTATAGTAGATGTAGTTAAAGTCATTGGCAAGAGAGGGCTTAGCTACAGGGGGATGCAGTCGGAGGCAGCTTATACATTAGATGACGCCAGTGTCGATCATGGTAACTTTTTGGAACTTATCATTCTACTTGCGAAATATGATGTCTGCTTTAAGAACATCTAACTGATTGCATAGAGAAAAGCAAGAAACTGCATCAGTCTGGGGCAAGAGGCAAAGGTTCTCTCATCACTTTTCTCTAAAAATACAATCAATACTGTTATAAACATAATTCGGGACATTATCCAAGAATCCATCCGTAGTGAAGTTGAGGAAGCTGGAATATTCTCAGTCCAGATCGATACAACCCAGGACATACTGTAACTTCTCGTGATCAGTGTGTAGTCATTATCAGATATGTCACAAATATCATACATGAGAGACTCGTTGCGGTTGTGAACTGTGAGGCCGCATCCACTGGAGAGTACTTGGTCCAGTTGCTGACGGAAGTTATTCAGAAACTCAAACTGGACATCAGCAAATGTATCGGCAATGCTACAGATGGAGCCTCTAACATGCAGGGCCAGTAAAGAGGTTTCTCTGCCCTACTTTCCACACACTCTCCCAACCAAATACACGTATGGTGTTATGCACACGTTCTGAACTTAGTGTTGGCTGACACATCAGGAGTGGTTATAGCAAGTGCCTCACTGTTCTCTTTACTGAATGACATCGCCGTGTTCATCCGAGAGTCCTACCAGAGGATGAATGTATGGGAAAGGGAGAGCCACGACACTCGCCACCAACGCCTCTCTCCAATCGGAGAAACCCGCTGGTGAGCAAAGGATGCTGCGCTGAAGAAGGTCTTTGGATTCTTTGGTAACCCAGACAATGCTCTGTACACTGACGCAGAGCCGGATTTAGACGTGTGGAGGCCCTGGGCAGCCTCCATGTGGAGGCCCCCCTACCTTAGGGGAAGACATAATTGAAGTCATCCATAAGATTCATAATATAATTAACATACATACACTTTCAAAACATCGTGCACTCTTGTGTCTGTCCATTCCACTCATTTCTGCAAAAAATGAAAGCCTCGGGTTACTCGGGTATTCCATTATAGTGAGAGTAGGCCTAAAAGAGTAATAAAAACAAAATAATAATCAGTACACAACAAATAGTAATTGGTAAAAGTTTATGTACTACAGTGGTATTGGATGCGCGTGTTTTTTTGTTGATCATCTATCGGGTTTTTCTAGTTTCGGGTTTTTCCTATTTTGATAATGGCTTGTCAATATGTGGAGGCCCCCAAGATGTGAAGGACCATGGGCAGCTGCCCACTTTGTCCACTCCTAAATCCGGCCCTGCACTGACGTACTGCTTACACTAGCTGTAATACAAGGCCAGGCAAATATCAAGACCACCGTACGTGTCAAGGCAAGAGCATTCATTGAAGCACTACTCAAATACAAAAACATACTGACCGCTCAAATACTCGTATTTCTTCGCATATTTGAGCACGCGGTTCCGCTCTCCAAATACTTGCAGACGAGTGGCATGGACATTGGACAGTCTCTTTGCCCACAGAATGGTTGTTGGAACACAAGATAGTCTCAAAGGGATGGCAAGAAATTTCGATACCATCAAGCAAGCTGCAGACACATTTGTTCAGTGGGCAAATGACAAACTGCAGAAGTAGGAAGAGGAGACAGAGCTGGAAGTGGAGGCCACCCTGCCACAGAAAAGGTCAAGAAAAAAGAAAATCATGCTTGGTGAGATGGCTCATGATGAAACGTTGACAGATGCAGAGAGGGCCTACAAAGTTGAAGTCCACAATCAAATAATGGACACAGTCACTGAGAGCCTCCATCGCCGTTTCCTCACTCATGGCACTCTTTATGCCGACTTAGCCCTTCTGGACCCCAGAAACTTCCGACATGTAAGGGCTGGTACCAGTGGTTTACCACAGTGAACCATAAGTGTATTCGCAGAAACATGATATTCTTTATAATGCTACAAAAACTAAGGTTATGCAATTTCATCCTGAAAGCTATATTCAGCCAGCTGACATTAGGTTTAAAATGAAAGGTGAATAATTGAGGAAGTACAAGAGTTTAAGTATTTGGGTCAAACTATTACCAGCTCCTTGAGTGATGACTCGGATATAAGAAAACAATCTCGAAGCCTTTGTGCTAAAGCGAGTATGACTATAAGGAACGTCCGGTTCTGTACAAGTGAAGCTAAAGACTCTCTTTCGTACTTTCTGCAGTAATATATACGGACAGCAACTCTGGGTGAATTATAAAAAAGATTCTGACAGAACTCTAAATTTACTGTACAACAGGTCTTTTAGACTCTTACATAAATTACCCCCGAGATGCTCAGCTTCGCAAATGTTTGCTATCCGCAATGTCCCGAGCTTCCCGGAGGTAACAAGACGTGCTCAATACAGTCTAATGCAAAGAATTAAAAAGTCAACCAACCCGATTATCCAAGCCATCCATGAGTCCTGCCGTTTATGCTCTAAACGAGGGGTGGGGAAACTTTTCAGTACCAAGGGCGAAAATCGATAACATAAACACCTCCGCGGGCGTCTGGCAAATTTTAAGCTTATATACAGCGTGTCCCAAGAAATGTATCCCACTTTGTTCGTAATACCAGCTATGAGGATAATAAATATATTACTTTTTATGTTTTTTTAATAAAAGAATTTCTCTGAATCTAAATATGTAATTATTTTTATTAAAATTTGAAGAACAAAAAGGTTACAGATGTTTAAATTATAATTATTATTTTCGAGACTTCATGTGCGATATTTCTAATATTTTAACCGGACTGTTTTGAGATACTTATGTTTAGTGTTGATATGAAGCATAAATGTTGTAATTATTAGTTAATTCAAAAAATTTACAAATTCCATGGTTAAATGACACTTTATCTAAGAGATTCGACGTCTTCCAGAACGTCTGTTTTTGTAAATTTTGCACAGTGCCGTCGGTTTCAAACTTATCTCGTATACGTGCAAAAATATTAGAAAATATCGCACATGAAGTCTCGAAAATAATAATTATAAATTTAAACATCTGTAACCTTTTTGTTTTTCAATTTTTAATAAAAATAATTACATATTTAGATTCAGGAGAAATCTTTATTAAAAAAACATATAAAAAGTATATTATATTATCCTCATAGCTGGTATATCGAACAAAGTGGGTATACATTTCTTTGGGACACGCTGTATATAAGATGTATTTTAAAAAGCTATTTGCTGGGCTGTAAATAAATAATTTTTAGTAAATAATAAATACCTAAGCGGGCGAATTGAAATTAGCTCGTGGGCGAAATTTCGCCCGCGGGCGAGGGTTTCCCCACCCCTGCTCTAAACTATGGACTTCTTGGTACGAAAACGTCTGTCTGTAGCTCCACTTAACTTTGACATTACTGTATTATTTCTAATCAATTGTATATATTTTTATCCTTAGTATGTGAACTGTCATTGTATTAATAATATTTGTCATATGGACTATAGTTTGCCAATAAATCTTTTCATTTTCATTTTCATTTCATTTTCATATATATTTGCGTGGTCCAAAAAAAATAAAAATAAAAATGTATTTCTCCTGATATTTGTCCATATTTTGAAAACATCACTGATGTTAGAAGCAAACATTCGGATCGATTTGTGCATATTTAGAGGTGGCGCAACTCGACGCATTAGTATCATTATGCAGTTTGGGGTTGCAAATTTCTTCAAACTTGCGGTACCCTTAAATACTAATGGGTTTAGCTGATAATCTAGTCTGAGGTCTTTTTCCATATAAAGAATGAGAAAATCCATCGGGAGCTCTTATTTGTGCATTTTCATTTTTTACCATTAAAATGCACAAATATCATATATAAACCTCATGTTTGCCTACTAAAACTAATTCGATTAACTCGTAGAAAAATAATGTAATAGTTATATGCTAATAATTTTATAAAATTACTAAAATTATACTATTGTACTACTAAATTTGAATTTGATTTTTAAAAGGTATGTTATGGCCAACCTCCATGTCCCAACAACGAAATTCGTCATGGCCCACCGGTTAGGAACCAGTGTCCTAGGGCCAGGGACGGACTGGGACTCAAAAGCGGCCCTGGACTTTCACCCAGACCGGCCCACACAATACGCACGCGTGCGCCCTCCCCCCTCCCCAACACCACCACCACTCTTCGGGCCACAAAATAGTGAAAATACCGCCACCCAAACTCAATTATTGGACATTTATTTTTATTATATTAATACACACTGTTAATATAGTAGAGCCGCTATTATAGACGACACAGTAAAACAGAAAATAGAGACGCCAGAAATTGACATTCATACACAATGTCATTAATTACATGGAAAGCAAAAAGCCTCTCTACCAAAGAGAAAAATATGTATTACTCTAATGTGTCAGCAGTTTTATCAGCAGCTCACTCCTCTCTGCAACTCTGTCTATCATCACATCTGTACCCATGGCCATTAAGATGTCCTTCTCAGTTGCCATCAGCATAAACGCCTCTAGGTGCTCCTGGGAGAGAGTGCACCTGAGTCGACTTTTGATGTACTTCAGGGTTGAAAAACTTCTCTCACAGGCCACCTGGGTGATTGACAGGGCGAGCAGGAACTTGTACCCAAGGCCTATGATGTGGTAAGCATCTGTCAACAAGTTATACCTCCGGATTATCTGGTAACAACATACTGCACAGTCTTTACAAGAGGAACACCTTTTATTCCTCATTTCCACTTCGTCTTCCTTTCCATCAGCTTCAGGTCCGTCCTTATGTGTCTCACTGACTATTCTGATGGTGTATTCGTCCAGTGCTGATGTTTCCAGTCTCTCCCACTGTGCAGCCAGACTCTTCAGCTCACACTGCAAGTTTTCAACTGTTGCCCTGCTGTCAAACTTCAGCAAGCATTTGCTGAGCTCTTGAAGGGCTGACTGAGGTAAACCACTGGCACTGGCCCTTACATGTCGGAAGTTTCTGGGGTCCAGAAGGGCTAAGTCGGCATAAAGAGTGCCATGAGTGAGGAAACGGCGATGGAGGCTCTCAGTGACTGTGTCCATTATTTGATTGTGGACTTCAACTTTGTAGGCCCTCTCTGCATCTTCAACGTCTCATCATGAGCCATCTCACCAAGCATGATTTTCTTTTTTCTTGACCTTTTCTGTGGCAGGGTGGCCTCCACTTCCAGCTCTGTCTCCTCTTCCTACTCCTGCAGTTTGTCATTTGCCCACTGAACAAATGTGTCTGCAGCTTGCTTGATGGTATCGAAATCTCTTGCCATCCCTTTGAGACTATCTTGTGTTCCAACAACCATTCTGTGGGCAAAGAGAATGTCTATGCCACTCGTCTGCAAGTATTTGGAGAGCGGAACCGCGTGCTCAAATATGCGAAGAAATATGAGTATTTGAGCGGTCAGTATGGTCTTGTATTTGAGTAGTGCTTCAATGAATGCTCTTGCCTTGACACGTACGGTGTTCTTGATATTTGCCTGGCCTTGTATTACAGCCAGTGGCGTAACTAGGGTGGGGCAGGTGGGGCGCGTGCCCTGGGCGCCAAATTTGGGGGGACGCCATTTTTATGATTTTAAAAAAAAAAATTAAGAGTAAAAACATGCTCTTTTGGAAATGTACCGGTACCATATCTCTAGCCATCGAATTTCCATGAATTTCAGATTTTTAACTTCATTTAACTTTATTAATTCATTCTATTTTTATTAGAATTTTATTATGAATTATTAATTTATTCTATTTTTTGGTTTCTTTCTCTAGAAAATTTTACCATGAAGCGAACATTGCCGATACCGAAAAGTCCGAAAAAGAAGCTGAGTGGAGCAGAAGGCAGGAAGAAAAGAAAAATGCAAGAAACAGAAGTTAAAAAGTCAAGTGGCTTTATGATGTCATTTCTTGAACAGCAACAAGCTGGTCCTTCATCAGCATTAACTGCATCAGATATGAGTGTTGACCAACCCGCCAGTGTATCAGAAGGAGAATTAAGTGTCTTTCAAGAACCAGAAGTGTCTTTCAAGAAGCCAGAAGATACTAAAACTTTGAGTAGCGAAAAGCAGGAAAAAACAGCACAGCCTATACCAGATGCGGTTCAGCATCACGATGTAGGCTTCTTGGAGTTTGATAAAATATCAAAAAAAGTAATTTTATCAGATGCCCTGAGGACAGAAATGGTCACATTGGGTTCGAAGTATTTTTAAAATAGTGAAGGGCCATTTGTTCCCACACAAAACCGATCAATGAATGAAAGATGGTTTAAAAGAAAGTTGGGAAATGGATGTGGAGAAGAAGTTTGGCGCTCATGGCTTGTTTATTCTCCAGAGAAGGAAGCAGCTTTTGCTTTTGTTGTTTGCTATTTTCTCAAATTGACAATCAGTCTTCATTGGAGCAAGAAAATGGGTTCACTCATTGGAAAGCACCAGAAAGGCTTAGCACCCATGAAAATGCAAAAAATCATCGATACTGCTTCACCCAATGGAAGGAAATGGAAAGAAATCTTTTAGAAAACAGAGGAATCATTGACGTAGAGCTTCAAGCTCAAATTGCAACAGAAAAACAAAAATGGCGAGATGTTCTCCACAGAATTCTCCATCGCATAAAATTTTTAGCAACTCAGGAATCTTGCATTGCGTGGTCACAAGAAATCCCTTAGACAGGAAGAAGAAAGCAATATTGGAAATTTTCTTGGGTTATTAAAATTGTTGGCAAGGTTTGATCCTGTCATGAAAGAACATATCAGTATTGTGGAAAAGCACCCTGGAAGAACATCATATTTATCTCCGTTAGTGCAGAATGAATTTATTCAGCTGATGGCTTCTACTGTTCGCCAGAAATTGTTACAGAGCATTCATAAGGCCAAATATTTTGGCCTCATGTTTGAGTCTACTCCAGATCAAGCACATCGAGAGCAAATGGCAGAAACAGTTCGTTATGTTGATATTAATTTTCAGGAGAAAACAATTTTTATAAAAGAGTCTTTTCTTGGATTTATCCAATTAAAACGAAAGGATGCTGAAAACATTGTGGAAGTGATTTTGGAACAACTGGAAAAAGACAAAATGCCGTCAGAAGACTGTCGATCTCAATGCTATGACAATGCTGCAGTTATGGCTGGTTATAAAAGTAGTGTTCAACAGAGGATTATTGAAAAAAATAGCAAAGCTATTTTTGTAAACTGCGATAATCATTCTCTCAATTTGGTTGGAGTGCGTGCTGCTAACCATGATGCAGTGATAGTGACTTTTTTTGGTGCAATTCAGTTGCTTTATTCATTCTTTTCACGTTCAACTCTCCATTGGCAAAAGCTGAAAGATGCCATACCAATAGTTGTCAAATCTGAATCTGAAACTCGATGGAGTTCCAGAACAGAGGCTGTGAAGCCTGTTCATGAATACTTTGATATTATAGTGGAACTCTTGCAAAGCATGGTTGATGATGAAAATGAAACTGCTGATACAAGAGGTGATGCAAGGCAGGTGCTGAATCAAATTTTGACTTTTCATTTCTTGGCTTTGCTTGGATTTTGGAACAAAATTCTTGTTCGGATTGATCGTGTTCAAAAACGACTCCAAGATCATACCATGAACTTTCATGATGCTGCTTATGATTTAAAAGCCCTTCAAGATTATTTTTTAAGCAGTCGAGAATCATTGGCCAGTGAATCACTTGAAGCAGGGCTGAAACTGTGTGATGAATGGGATATTCAAGTAGAAAGACGCCCCAGAAAGAAGAAACAAATGCCTAGTGAAAAAGCCAAGGATGTAGGGTTAACTGCGAAAGAAGAAATGATGAGAATAATGAAAGAAACTATTGATTGTCTCCATTATTTTTCCAGACAATTTTGGATTTTTACTGAATTATGAAATTTTCAAATATTTTTTTCATAAATTTATTTCATTGGTGATTAAATGTCAGTAACTTTACATAAAGCACTTAAAACTAATTATAAAATTAATTAATTCACAAAATTATCTTACCATTTCTTTTATATTGAAATACTGCCGTTGATATCACTGGAGAAAAATAATATAAATGTGCAATCTTCGTTCTCTTTAATCTAGTGTCATTTAAAGAGTATAAGATAGTTTTAGTTTCAAACTTGAAGTTGGAGCCCAGTTCGAGTTGTTTGTGGGACAACTCCCGATTTATTAAAAATAAATAATAAATGAAATTCAATATAAATAATGACCTATTTCGCAAACGTATGCCCAAGCTTTTTATCAACACTACAAGACTCCTAGTATAGGAGGCCCGTACGCAGTACCCCTCCACCACGCATTGTTGTCATTGTTTACTCTTTTATTGTCATGTCGAACGCACTTACAATGAATCGCTGTCTCCTCAATTAAAATTTCTGGAGCACTATTTATTTGTTGAAAATGTCTCTGAA